>PVLD010025160.1:0-24181 GCA_004027595.1 Dinomys branickii | reverse complement strand
TCCACAGGCAGTTCAGCAGGCGGAGGTCTGCTGCAAAGGCTGCTCCAATGATTCCTTCTCTTTGGGAGAATGTCCCTTAAGCTTTCTGCTGAGATTTGTTCTTCTGTCTTCCCTTTTTTGGGTATCTGATTCAAAATATTGAGCAGTAGATTCCCCAGGCAGTTCAGCAGGCAAAGGTCTGCTGCAGAGGCTGCTCCAACGACTTTTCTTTGGGGGAATGTCCCTTAAGCTTTCTGCTGAGAGTTCCGCTTAAAAGGCTGTACAGATGTTGGTTAGCTACTCCCTAGCGAGAGACCTGGGTGAGGTGTGTAAGACCACTCCCCCGCCCTCCCAGGGTTCCCTGCTGATATAGGGATGGATCTCCTCCCCCACTCGGTGATCTGGTCGCGAGCGCAGATAGCTCACCCGTTTTCTGAGTCCCTGCAGGCAGGAAGGTTCCAAGGTGCCAGTTTTTTGTGCTATGCTCGCGATCCGCCGCTCACAGCCACTAGTTTCCTCGCGCTCTCCGGGTCTGGGGGAGGGAGCGGGATGCTCCACTCCTATGCTGCTCGCACCGCCCTGGCCACCGACCGCCGGCTGCCGAGGGTCTAGGCTGCGCAACCTGCCCGATGCGTGCGAAATGTGGGACTGCCGGGTGTTCCCGCTGCTAATAAGCCGATCTCTGTCGGGAGTCGCTGGAAAGCTGCGCTGGCTCGGGAGGCGGAAGGGACCAAGCTCTGGATCCTGGGGTTGCAACACAGGCAGTCCTCAGAGGGAAATTTATAGTGGTGAATCCTCATATCAAGAAAACAGGTTATGCACAAATAAACTATGTAATGCTGCACCTCAGGTTTCTGTCCCAGTTTCTTGTGGAGACAAAGTGCCACAGCAGAAGGTCACCCTTGGTGAGCCGCTTTTCTCATCAAGGCATGTGCTAAGTCATTCCCCAGTGAGAGAACAGGCTATGTCCATTGTGCGGCTCCAGGGACTCCCAGAGGCCTTCCCGTGCAGCAAGTAGCCAGTAGAAATTAGAGAAGGTGGCCTACCAAAGTGCAGGCTCTCCGCGTGCTCTGTTGTTGTGCGTTTGAGACCAACCTGGGCTAAGAAGTGAGCTCAAGCCTAGTCTGAACTGTATAGCGAGACTCTGTCTCCAAAAAAGAGACAAACAAAAAAATAGTCATAGCTGAAAGGTCCTGTCATGCGATTGTTTTTGTTATCCCCAAATCAGTATCTCAAATCATGAAGATACCATCCACAAATTCAGCAAAACCCGGAATGACTTTAATTGGTCAGACTGATTTGTATCTTTTGTATTCTGGCTTTTAATTCCTTCTTATCGTGTCTATTTCATACTAGACACTATTTTATCATTTCTGCAACAACATGGTAACTCTCAGTTTATTTCAGGAATTGATGGTATCATAGATATTTTTGGTGTAATCTGCTTTAATGACTCTGCAGTAAAGTTTCCAATTTCTTCCACAGACACACTGATGACAACATCTTTTTAAAATTTTTGTAAATTACAGATAATTTGAAATTTAAATCGATAGCAAGTTAATAAACTCATGTGAGTTAATATGCTCATATAGCTTAAAAAGAGATATAAGAAATGAAGTCAGATTAGATGGTTCTTGTCTGCAGTATAGACAATGAAGATCGTTTTTCAAAGCCTAAAAATCTTTTAATCTTGGAGAAAAGTAATGAAATTGAGAAATTAGATAAAAATATAATGGAGGGATAATTGTTTGTTTTCAGCTTGACCACAGTAGAGGTTTAAATCTAAGTGGTTCGTACACATAAATTGGGCCAAGGAATCCAGATTATGTAAGATTTGTGGATATGGGACCCTAGTTTGTTACATAAGGGACTAATTACTAATTTATATTCTTTAGCTATGTATTGCAATATGTGCTTTGCACCTGGTGGTTCCTGACATGATTTCAGATAGTACATTGATGAACACTTAAAACTTATATTTAGCTATTAATTATAAATTTGAAAAAACATAATCATCACATTAAAACTGTATTTTAAATAGTTGTCCAAAGAGTCTTTTGTTTTTCTTTTTGCTTTAACATATAAGTAAATTTAAAGCAAAGTGTTCAATATACAATAAAACAGGAGATTTAAAGATTTGGAAAAATATATGACAATCACATGAAAGTATCTGGTATTTTAGAAACTGTAGAATAGAAGCCAAACAGAACACACCTTTAAAAGGTCAAGTGTCCCCCTTAACTATTGGCATTCCTCTCTTGTGCTTCAGACATTTGTAAACTAAACTGGAAATCAAGAAGCTGGCTGGTAAGAGTAGACTCAACCAAGGCATTCAGTTAGTTTCTTTTTTTTTTTTTTCAAGTCTTTTGTGAGACAGGGTCTGGCTATGCAGTTTAGACTGGCCTTGAGCTCACTTTGTAGCCCAGGCTGGTTTTGAACTCACAATGATCCTCCCACCTCAGCCTCCTGAGTGCTGGGATTACAGGTGTGCGCCACCATGCCCTGCCGTTAGGTTAGTTTCTGTAATTGCAAGGACATGTAAAAAATCTAGAATTCATTGAGATCAATTCAATCTCATTCTTTGATTTTGGAGATGTAGATATTTTTTAAAATATTCAGTTCCCTCTATATTACCAAGAGATGGTTGCTATATAGCCTGAGGTGTTTGTATATTTATTTATTTATTTTGGTAGGGGAGGTGGTGGGTGCAGGGAGGCTCCTGTAAAGTGAAGATGATCAGTCTTTTTTTTTTTTTTTTTTGGCGGTACTGAGGATCGAACTCAGGACCCTGCGCTTGCTAGGCAGGCGCTTATTCCACGGAGCTATATCCCCAGCCCCCAATCAGTCCTAAAGAAAACAATGTTCATGTCAATTTCAGAGGAGAACAAGAGCCCAGGAATGAAGACACCCTGCCTGTAGAAGGCAGCGGCTGAAAACTGTGTTCCCCACAGGAAGCAGAAAACTTCAGTCAGTGGAGAAGTACTTCTGTTAAGTGTGAAGTAAGGTCACATTCCATTTCTGCTCTCACTCCTCACCCCTCTGTTTCCGAGCCTATGAAAGAACTCACAGTGTTTCCGAGATTAAACAGAATAACATCATACAGCAACTACTTAATAATAATATTGTGATTTTTTTGGTCTTTAGTTTTTTTTAATGTGTGTATGTGTTTAAGTATGTGTGTGTGTGTGTGTGTGAGTATGGTAGTTGTGAAAAATTGCTTGGAGGAAATGTGGGAAATACAGGCAGCCAAATAGAAACCTAAAATCACTCTGAGGGAAAACAATCCTTTACTTCAGAGCTCTGGTGCTGATGGCTGCCCTGGTGGCAGCAGCAGCGGTGGCAGTAACACAAGCCCTGGAAATCAGACTGGCCTAGCAGTGGAGGCTGCCGGCCAGGGGAGTGAAGTGCATCCTGAGGATATCCAGGGAAGGAAGACTGACAGATTTTTAGACCCAGCACCAGTTCTTGAATGTGATGCAACATGGTAGAAAGTTGAAAGGTTCTCACTTGTAAGAGGCTCACTGTAAGTCAGGTGGCCTAGGACAAAGTATTGTATTAACATCTGTTCTTCCATCTGTGAAGAGCCTGGTGACATTGATGCCAGCCTCACAGCATTTCTGATCTCATTAATAAGAAGCCCACATAGTGTAGCTAAAGCAGTAAAAGCACTTAGGAAACACTGCCCCAGAAAGAAAAAAAGAACAACAAATTAAAACAAAACAAATGAACACCAGCAAGAACCAAACAAACAATCCCAGGGAAAACCAAAACAAAATTCCTAGGCTGCAGTGCAGAAAAACAAATATATTTTTATAACTGAATGCATCTGTCCAGAGGCATGACTTCATGCACACGGAGAACCCAGGACCACAGAGGAAAGCATGTGCTTCACTGTTTTTGTACTCACCCAATAGTTCCTTTTACATTGTGGCACTTGCTATGAAAAACAAAACAACAAGAATTTCTTGATAACATTTAGGAGGATAAATTTTTCATCATTACAGTATTTTTGTCAGAACATCTGTGAGTGTTTTCTCTGGTGTGCTTTTTACACCTTCATTTGTTTGATACAGAGTCTTGCTGTGTCATAGGCTGGGCTTGAACTCAATATATAGCTCAAGCTGACTCTGAACTTGTAATTGTCCTGCCTCAACTTCCTGAGCGCTGCGATTACAGGCCTGTGCCACCATGCCCACTTGGGACATGTTTCTGTAGCAAAGTTGAGAAACTTCTCAACGTGTAAAATAAAGTGTGCTTTATTTTCAGGAAATTTATAACAAGCTTTCTTTGAAAATAGCTTATTTGATGAGATGCTTCACAAAAATGGGAAAGTGTCAAAATGAAAACGAAAGATTTCCATTGTTCTCAAGTGTAGAACATTAAAGCTCTGGTGGGAGTCCTTGGGCAAGTGGTGAGCAGGATAGAGAAGGATTTCACTGACTGCAAGACATCAGGACGGCTGTCTGCGAGTAGGATTCTCACCACCAACAAATTTGATGAGGTGTTGCATATGTTAATTAACTGGGCTGAATTTTTTCCAGTATATACACAGATTTAAACATTGCCTCATACCCCATAAACATATATAATTGTTATTTGCATATTAAAAAGCAATGAGAAATGCAATAAAAGTTAGTAGAATGTACGCCACTGTGTATAGGAGCAGTGGTTATAACTGAGGCATCGCCTGTGGTTGGATCCTCACGGAGCACACAAAGAAGTAACATTGCAATACTGGTACATCAAGCTTGCATATGATAATTTTAACCTTTTCTGCTTCTATTTCTAGATTTTTGAGTGTTTAGCTGTGATATTCTCAAAGCAAGAATTGATCTGAGGGCTGTTAAAGAGAAATTTGACTTCAGGAATACAGAGGCATCCAGAAGAGAGAGGAGTAAGTGAACCGAAATACTTAATTTCTAAAGGTTTCAACATACTTGACTTTAAGAGCTATAGTAGCTGTGCTTTTGACCCTACAATATATGAAATAGTTTTGAAAACCGTGGAAGTTTATGTGGGCTCTTTTTGTTTAAATTGTTAACTCTACCGCCTCTGGAACACATGCAAAACAGAGCACAACACTCCTTAAACACTAAGGAGATAAAAGAGTGTTTTTGTTCTAATTGTTGAATCATTCATTCATAATGTTAAATAAAAAACAGAAGAAATGTCAAAGGCAGGTATGTGAGAAGAAATCCATCAGTCTTCTCCACCAAAAGTTGCTCAGTGGAGAGTGAGGAGATGGAGAGAGGAGAAAATCTGAATTCTGAAAAGGAGATGATACTAACTGGAAAAATGAAGTTCCTGACAGTTCTTACATATAATGGAGTACTACTCAGCCATAAAGAAAAGTTTCTGCTGACACTGTTTGACAAGATATCATGCTTATATCTTGTACTCTGAATAACTACTCTGAAGATAACAATACACAATGTATTAATTATTGTAAGTCTCCTATTAACCTGTTTTGAAACTCTGTTTTATTGCTATTTTTATATTTTTCTCTTTAATATAAAAAAGAACTATGTTCAGAGGCACAGGTAGGAGGAGACTGGGTTCTCTTACTTCTGTTCAAATGAGACTGTATTATTTGCTGATTGTCAAACTTGGTAATAGTACTTGGCATCTTGTATTCTAGTATCTTTATCTCTCACAAAGTGGTAATAGACTGATTCATTCCTTGTGGATATAAAATACATTACTAAACAGAAAGCATTTAAGATATCACATGACATCTAGTCAACTCCAGAGGATTGTAAATTGTCATTTTCATGGAAAAGTATGGCTGTAACTTGGGCATGTGTGTTCATGTTCACTTTGTAAATTCTCTCATGGACTTGTTTTCTAAGGTTATGCATTTACTATTATCATGTTCCCATCTTGTATACTTTGCAACAATTCATATGAGCTTGGCTGCCAGCCATGGCATCTGATCCTAATGACTGAGGAAACAGAGATGCCATATAGAGGAAATAGATTTTTTAAAGTAGGTCTTCGTGGATTAGATACACACGAATTGGTGATTTCTGAATCAGATTATGAAAGTTAATATGTATGGGGTAAAAATAGCTAAAGATGTTTAAATATGCACATTTTTGAGGTAATCCTTTTAACCAGGTCCTTCACCTACAGTAATAGAATGGAATACAGAGACTAATCCAATTTTGACAGTCTGATTTTCTGTGCTCTTTTAAATATCGTTCAATCATAGCTTCTTAAGGACATGTGTGGGGTAATGGAAAGTTGATTGCATTTGGAATTAGAATCATTCTTTCCCAATTCCTGTCTGTAGGAAACTGGACTTACAAGATGTTTGCGAGTGTTCTGTGGAAAGAGAGGTCTTCAGCCAAACAAGTAGGAAACTATAGAATTAGCACATCAGAGTTCAGAATCTATCTGTGATTTATAAAATATTTAGTTTGAAGGAATTACAAGTCTAAGAGCATATTTTGTAAGAAACGAAAAATAGTATCTCACAAGTTTGATTTTGGTTTTGGATGAAATAAATCAGATAGTGAACATGAAAGAACAGAGAAATGTATCTTTGATATATGTTGAGGAAGCCAATGCTTACTTTGATAATAAAATGGACCTGAATTTTGGCATTCTATTCATATGAATGTGATTCAGATGTAAATTAAGAGAAAAATACTTTCTAGAGAAATTGAAAAATTACCTTCTTTTATGGCAGTTTTGTCTGCTATTACAGAATTAGATATAAACAAGAAATAGATATTCCTAATAAAGCTTTAAAATATTTCATTGCAAAGGCACATTTTATCTTTGATATTTTTCTCTATTTTTATATATTTTAACAATGAGTAAGACAAGACAAAACAAAATGACAGAAAAAGAAAATACATCAGGGTGAGATTTAAATAAAGTGCAGGAAAAATATAATACTTTATGATATTAAGCCACTAATTAAGAGTATACATAACTATGATATAGTTTATGCATTTTAAAAAATGGGAAATATTTTCTCCACAATGATATGATAAAAGCAGTAGATGTGTTTAAATTGATTTAAATATTACAGAGTAGACACATGTATCAACACATTATATTGTACCCAACTAACATGCTTTTTCTGAAAAACAGTAATTTAAAAAACTATACTCTTCTAAAAGAATAAAGGATAATAAAGTATATTACAAACAATAAGGAACAACCAGAAATCTCACATACTCCCAGTGGGACTGTGAAGTGATACAGTCCATTTGGAAAACTATTTGGGGCTCCAGTACATATGAACACAGGCTTACACCGTTATCCACAGCTATGCATATGCTTTCCAACAGGCACATGCTAGAATCAAAGGAGAATCATTTGTAACAGTTTTGAAGTAAGGGACTATTATGGAATAAGAGAAGGAGTGGTCAGAAGTTTAAGCAATAATGCAAATTCATCTCACAAATATAATGTGAATGAAAAACTGTAAACCTGAAAGAGCACACGCTATATGCTTTTATTTATGTAAAGTCAACAAAGCCAGGCTACGTTAGAAATCTGGGCACTGACGGCCTTGGAAAGGTGATAACTGGAACGGATGGAGTAAGCTGAGTGATCACGTGCTTCTCCTGTCGATGTCGCTGGTGTCTAAAACTGTATGGAGCCGTGCAGTTAGGATGGGTGCACTTTTCTGCTTACTTTACTAAAAGGATGAACACAGCCAATTTTAAAAAGTAAATAAAATATTAGTGTCTAGACTATTTGAAACTTCAAAATAGAAAACGATCACTACATTTTATGTGATTCATGTAGCAAATGTTCCTGCTTCACATGAAATTCTTTATTTTTCTTCCCATGAAATGTCAAGGATTGGTCTTCTCTGGAATAATGTTCCATATTTGCTAGCACATTGTGAACCACTTCTATACCTATGATGTTTTAAGCACTCTTGAAGAACCTCCCAGGAAAGGCCTTAAACCCCAGCTATGCAAGAGGCTGTTTTTAGTTAACGAAGTAGATAAAATGAGTTCATGACTTTAATAAAGCTATCTTCTCTTCAATCTCCATAAAAGACAAAGAAAAAAATGTGCAGCAATTATCACTCTAGCAGATACAGACAAGTAAAATCCAAAGAGTTTATCTAACAAATTAACTGTGAATTCTTGTGACTGGTGTGACAACACACCTCAGTGAGTTAAAAAGGAATTCTAAAAATTTGGATCACTGATATTTTACGGTGAAATAAGGAAAATTTAGAGATTAAAGTTCTTCTCCAAAAGGAAAGCAATTTGCATATGACATTAATTATACATCTTTAATGTGATTATGAATTTATGAATGTACTGTTCTAAGGTACAGACTTTTGATTTCCCTACTTTTTGTCTTTCTCCTCTAAAATATTGCAATTTTTCCATTACTACATCTTTCACTGCCTATTTGGTTTCTCATAGTGCATTTAGATAATACATATTTGTGACATAGAAACTGTTAGAATATGTGAGTAGCACTGAGAGTCATTATAATGCATTTTTCCAGAAAATTACAAGAAGTAGGGAAATGAACAAAATATTTCTTTTCTAATTTTTCAGGCCTTTAAGAAAATGATGATAATTTCTTTTGCTTCAATACATGTCAGCTGCCAAATTCAATTTTAGTTAATAGTGATATTGCTAATGGTGACTATATCTAAAAAAAAGCCTTAAAATGTTATATTTAAAGATCATATGCTGTATATTACTACTGAAACAAAATAAATTTATCATTTTGCTTTTCTAATATCCAAGATTTAACTTTGTGAGATTCACTAGATTATTTGACAATTTAATACTATTGTCTTTTAAAGTTTAAGATCGTAAAAAGACTTTTGAGATAATCAAGAATCTTAAATTTACTTTCATCTTTTGATAAGGCCATGGCCAGTCCTTATCCTTATGGTCACTTTGAAATAAAGCATTTCCATCAATGAAAACACAGAAGACTGTCACATTATGTAAGTTCTTCAAAAATATGAGAACAATACATACCTCAGTTCCCAGTATGATGTGGATGAAAGATGTCTCCTCAGCTACCAGTGCATAAACACTTCACATTCAGTATGGCTCACACTATCAGGCCATGATTATTAAATAATACTTTGTGTGGAAAGTAGGCTTTAGTAGTATGAAGGGTTGCATTAGAAGTGCATGTAATTCTGTACAACTGTATTCCTGATAGTATCATTTTACTAAAACTTGAAAAGTATTTTAAAAGTTTTCAAAGACTACTTGCATAAGAATTGAACTCACAGTGTTAAAATTAAGTCTGGTCCCACTTCATAGAACCTGTGTATTCTCTGTGTATCTCTGTTTCTATCTCTTTTTTCTGTCCTTCTTTCTCGCTGTCTCTCGTTCTGTCTTTCCCTCACCACCCCCTCCTGCCCACATACACACACACCAAACTTACACTGAGTGACTGAGTCAAATCTATAGCAAATTTTTGAGAAAGCTTAACAGTGAATGATAAAATAATAGTTATTTCAACTTCCTTTTGGAGTTTTAAAAAAAATTGCTCAACAGTGGATATGTTTTTGTTTTTAATCAGAAAATACATTTTGAAAGGTTTGGTTCTTTAGATCTTTGTTTTAAGATAACTTACAGGCTCTTTGTGGTAGGTTAAAATTTTGAAGACCTTCCAACTCTTGAAACATTAAATATTCTACTTTAATTTTTCAGCATTTAAAACTGACAAATTGCATATTTACTTATAATATTTATTGTCTGTCTCCCTAACTAATATATATATCTCTCACGGGTCAAGAGTATTTCCTGTTTTGTGGGTTGGGATAGACTCACCACTTACAATGATGTATGATTTCTAGTGTGAGCTGCACAGCAATTTGCTTTTTTAAAAATTTTATTTTAGAGATAAAAGAACCAAACTATATTTAAAAACACATAGACATAAATGAAACAACATAAAAGTAACATAAACAATACAGAATGTCAGACAAGCTGAAAAAAATCAATACTGGTTGTTGCATTACCTACTGTTATCCTAATACTGGTTACTCAGATAAACAAATACAGACATGCAAGAGTGATCAAACAATTAAATGTCAACTATTCCTTTCAAGAAAGCAATGGATATGAATAGTACAGTTATCCTGGCCATCTTGTGTATATACCTATATATTTTTCCCTTTCTTCTGTCTCTCATCCCAATGATTCTTTCCTTTTAAACAGTTTCTTTCCCTTTCTCACTATCTATTGTACCTTTTTTATTTCATTTACTCTTTCAGCTTCTTATACTAGGGACACAATATGATGCTTACACATGAAACATTTATTTCACCTAAGAGTATGGTGTCAAGTGGCAACACTTACCTATAAAAACCTCGAGTTTATCTTTCTTTATAGCTGGGTAATATTCTATTTCCATAGCAACTTGTTAAGTAAAGGTATTAATTTCCTAAGTAGATCATGTGATATATGAATAATGTCAAGGCTACTTCTTATTCTAAGCAATAAAATGGTGAAAGAATTAAGGCGTCATCCTCATGATCGAAAGACTAAAATTTCAATTTTCCTAAAGATTATCAAGGTCAAATAAAACTGTGTATATAGTCCTTATGTCAAACAGCTAGAAATGGAAATTTCTTTCTTCATTACTTTCATGCTATAGTTTTGCTGACAGTGAGAACTAAACGTGTTTGCGTAGGATGGTTTGGGAGAGGCCATCTTTTGGAAAAAGGCAAAATAGTTGGATGTAGTGTGTGCGGAGTACACATGTATTTTGGAAGCTGTAGAAAAACAATGTGGAAAATATTTGGCTCTCCAGAGCTTTCTCATTTCTTGCAATTTTCAGTTGTATGGAGACTAAGAGGGTTGCAAACTTACATTAGCTTCTACAAGAACTGGTTGGTACTTCAGCTACTGTTGAGATCCATTTGAAACCTGCAAGGAAAATTGACTTGCTAGAGCTTTCATCCCCTTTCCTTTGCTTTAGAGTTTCGGACATGTTCATTAACAAGTGTTAACAAGACCTTTTAAGAGGAATGAGTAATAAAAAGAAAAATAACCAGATATCATGCAAAAGGAAGAAATAGATTGGAAAGGAAAATAGAAAAGAATAACCCCCCAAAGTTTCAAGTGATTCCATTTGGATATATGTATTTCATTTATCAGCAAACCATGGAAACAACATCTTCCAGAAATCTATCATTTCTTTTAAACTGAATTTTACCAGTGTAAAAATTATGGAAAGCAAAGTCATATCATAACAAACATCATAATAAACCAAATTTAATTACTGAGCATTAGATTCATTCTGGCTTCTAATATCATTGAAACCGCCAACATCCTTATCATTTTATTTTCTTAAAAAATAAATAATACTTGATTCTTGAAGCACTTGATGACAGTAACTAAAAAATTAAAAGCAGCCAAACACTTAGTTTGTTTTATGTGGCCTTTGTTTGAATAAACAGTTGTTATAAAACATATGTACCCTTTTACTTTGCTGGAATACTGTTTAGCATCTTGAATAATGACTTGCTAAATGACGTTTAAGTGACCTGGAGGAGGTTATACAATTATATAAGAACCCAAGTTAATTCCAGGGCATAATTTGTACATCATCATTAACTATGAGAGTAGGACTAAAAAGTTTACTTAAAAGTAATTTGCTACTAAGTTATTAATTTTCAAATTAGAATTACTTTTGGACAATTCCTACATCATTCTAGGTACTTGGGATTTGTAAGAGTCAGCCTTATTTACTAATTGGGACAGGTTTATTATAACATACACCATCCAATCTAAGGAGGTAGGAAGAAATCTCCATCTTATTTATGGATCTTTGAACTCTGCAGTTTTATGGGTTTTGCTAGGCTAGATAGGGTTTGTATTCATGCATATGGAAGAATGCTTATTTTCTGCATACATCATGATCTATCGTCTTTGGAAGATGCATAGAGAACAAGCAGCATTTCTGGAATGCTCCCTTTCTGGAAGAAAGCCTCTGTTTAAAAGGTGGTACATTATCATTTCTGTCCATAGTCCATTAAGTAGAGCAAGCTACCGAACCAAGTTCACCAGGAATGGACCACGAAAATGCACATTTCCAGCAGGGGAGGAGCACTCCGTGAATGCTGAACAGTAAGAATAAATCTATGAAAAGCATAGCAATGAGCAAAAGTTAAAAAATAGAGTAGGTCTAAAAATTCCTGTTTGTGGTGCTTACATTTCTCTGGGGAGACAGATAGCAAAATAGCGAAGAATACATGTTATAAGATAAAACTTTAAATGCTATAGAAAGTACAGGATGTATTAAAAAGATAGGCTTTGAGCATGTATTTCAAGGTAAGAGAGTGCTTTCATCCCTAAGGCTATTTAGAAGAAAATCATATCAGATCCAGGGCCTCCATTTCGTTAGTATCCTAAACTGAGAGTGTGCTTACTGAAGGAAGAACAGGATCCAAAGTGGCTGATATTGTGGGGATCGCAATTTGGAGGAAGAAATCCTAGAGGAAGTCAGAAAACTAACGGGGGTAAGAGCATTGAAGTGCATCCTTCCAGGAAATTATAAGGCCTTTGGCTTTCACTCTGAGTGAATTGTGAAGACACTGAGAGGGAGAATTTAGGTGCAGAGATACATAATTCAGTGTTCTCAGTGTCCCAGTGCTACTGAACGTTTTGCGACAGGAGAGGAGCACCAAGGTGCTATCATATCTCATGAAGAGTGAAGAAGATAAAAGACATTGTAGTCAGAAAACACAACATTCATGAAATTATTTCCCATTAACTCATAACTGCTCAAGAAAATGAATAGAACTGCAAAATTTAAGTGTTTTTTCCATTAATTGACTTTTATTTTTTAGCTCGGGAAAGATCTGCCAAGCTGCACTGTCTAAATAGTATGGTAAAATTGCTGTGGTCCTTTCTGATGAGTAGAAATGTGACTACTGGTGGCAAGTCATTTTGAATTTTAACCTTATCCAAGGCATTTTTATAGATACTTGCCTGTTATGTTTCCCAAAATGAAAAGAATTTGCTTCCTTATCAGGGAGTCCATGACTTTATTGATCACCTCTGGGAAATTCTTCCTTTTAGTTAACTGATCGAGGTGCTCCTGAGATTCCCAGCCTTTGTCCCATCCTTGGCCTCAGAAAAGTCACAGGATAGACCAGTCAAGATTCTAGACAGGAACAGAACCAGCAGACAGAGGAAGAAGAAAGAAAGAAGAAGAAAGGAAAGAAACAAAGAAAGAAAGAAGACGGAAGGAAACAAAAGTAGGAAGGAAGAAAGGAAAGGAGGGAGGGAGGAAGGGAGGGAGGGAGAAAAGGAGAAAATAAACAAAGATTTACCATGGAAATTGGCTAACACAATTATGGGGGCTGAAAAGTCTTATAATACACAACCTGGAGAACCAAGAAAGCTGGTATTTTAACTCCATTTGTCCTCAGAGGCCTGAGAGAGAGGCAATGTTGTGTATAGGCGGGGAAAGATAGATGGATGAAAGTCAGAGACAGAGACAGAGACAGAGACAGAGAGAGAGGGAATCAATATGAGAATTGAGAGCCCGGTAATTTCCTCCCATAGTTCTATTTGGACTGTCAAAGGATTTCACTCTGATTCAAACATTATCTTCCAGAGTCCAACCCCTCCAGGCAAACTATTCGTGTTCATTCTGTCATGTAATAAGGTAATCTGTACATCATTCTGATCAGACTCCTTCGTGTATTCTCTAATTTTCTCTAACTAAAAACATTAACATAAACTAAAAACATTTTCTGAAAATGATCTCCATTGGAAAGCAAATTAATAGACTTTTTAGATATAATTTTAGAATCAGTCATATTTTGACTATAAGTGCTATGTGCATCCAAAACTCACTATTCAAGAACTTTAAGACCTCAAACTGTACCTTAATGTTTTTAGGACAAAATGTAGCTATGTAACTGCAGGTTAAACTTTTAGTTGCTTGTAACATTCTAGGTGATTTTTCTCTTAATGGATGGCCATGGGATCTCTGCTAAATTGCTTAATTATAAAAGCATACGAGACTCTCACCTTCCTGTTGGTTGTCAGTATGTCATGGTCTCCTCCTCTCAAGAATATGCCATTTCTATTTCACCAATGTTGTACCTATATTTATAGATTAATGTGTTTTAAACATTTAAAGTAAGAAAGTAATAGTAATAACATTTATTGAGATTTTCTTATGTTTAGAATGGTTCTAAGTACCTTGTGATTTCCTCTACCAATGACCACAAGATATCTTCATTTTAAGAATTAAGTAACCAAAGCATAGAGAGATACGAACTTTACTATGGGCAAATCAATTGGGCAAACAACTAGTTAGTGTCCATACTAGGATTCTATTATGGGCTGTCTACTTTGAGCTGTCCACTACTGACCACCAAGAATTTGTCTTTACTGTGTCACAGTGTCCAGAAAGGACAAATTGTCACTTAATTGCTTAACATTTCCTGGATACTCCTCTTATAATTGAAAACATTTCACTGCTCATTCACTCAACCATCCATCCACATTCCTTAGTCATTTATGGCAAGCGGCATTGATGACTTAGTCATGTACACAGTAGAAATTATCTCTTTAGAGATTATACTTGAGTGGAACATTTACCATAGTGATTAGAGTGGTCACTGTTACACATACCGTGTATCTCACATGATACCAGCAAAACATTTGAGGCAGATACTATTATTTTCATTTGAAGCTAAAATGAGGGACAATACTCAGACATGGGAGTGAGTTTCAGGGTTGTGTCTATCTTGGGTCCCTTGGCATAATTTCATTTAACATTTAGTGGATATTGAGGGACTGTTTTGCTCAAGCACAGCTAATGGTAATGTACACTCCTAAACTTGAACATGAACAAAGAGAAGGCAGTGCTGCTGAGAGTGCAGGACAACACAGGGGTGCTGCAGTGACCATGCAGGGTGAGTTTCATTCCTGCACAAGTAGGTGCTGTGGATGAGAGGGGCAGTCTGCTAATAAGAAATATCTGGCGCAAAGGGAAAGGAAAAGACAGTGGGGAGGACACATGAAAACGAGGTGAAGTAGACACGGTATGGATGGGGTGCAAGGTGCGTGCATGGGTGGGTGACAATGTCTGAGTAGGAGGAGATCAGGGTCAAAGACAGTGTTGCCGCATGAGTCGATTCTCAGAAATTGGAAATGAACAGGTTTATCTCTAAATACTTTAAAGCGGAAGGGAAGTAAATCCAAATTATCTATGGGCTTAGAAAGAAATTTCTGGTTTAGTACTATAAGCAATGGTGAAATAAACATTTCATTGGCTTAAAAAATTTAAAACAGAAATGACAAAGAAAGACGTTTCTAGCGATGTGTGGTGTACATGTATTGATTTCCTACAATAAATATTATCTTGCACTGAAAATACAAACAAGTAAAAGTCAAAACAATTACAAAGAAATATGAAACATTTATAAGATGAAAATGAAATAGGACAGACTTAAGAAACTATTAGTTTTGGGGCTGTTTTTATTGGAGGGGCTGTCTTCTACTTTGAAATCTGAAAACTCGCCTAACTTGTATCACATACTTCAATCTACCCATCAGTGTTATGAGAAGCAGAGTATATGGACTGTGAGATTTTGCTTCAGTTACTAATATAGTCTGACATTGGTAGCACTCAGGTCTGCACCTACTTCCTCAAGGCTTGGTCAGTCCTTACAGTGACCGAGTCTTAAATATAAGAATGGGAGGATCCCACGTGGTTCATTTCCCAAGAAGTTTGAGGACCACATTTCTTTGTGTTAAACAATAGTGACTACGCACAATTTCAAAAGGAGCACCGAAATGAAAATGTAAATAAATCTGCACCTGAGGTTGATGGTCTCTAGGTCTCCGCAAATGTGTTCATTGTAGAGTGCTTCGACTTGGTCACCATTATGGGGAAAGAAATGTACAAACTTGCTCAATGTTCTAATATAAACAAAAATCTTATATTTTCTAGTCCTCAGGAATTTATTAAACAGTACTTCTGGCTTACTTTTTAAAGGCAACATACTTTAATAATATTAAAGAATGAATAGTAATGAATAATAGGATGATTTAAGCAGCACTTAAATATGGTTTTTAATATGAACTTATTCTTCAAGTTTGTCTAGTCTGTAGTTCTTATTTTGGGAGGAAAACTTTGAGGCTAGTGAAGTAAAAACCCAATGAAACTTACAAAGGCCCCCACACTGCCTGCATCCAGTGGTGCGTATCTTTACTGCTCCTACAGGCACATAGTAATGTGCGGAAGAAGCAGACTCCAGGATCACAGTCTCTACTTTACAGACAACTCCGAGGCTCTTATAAATCCAGTAGTTTTCCCCAAGTCCAGTGATTAATGAGTGGCTCTACCGTGAGGAAGTTATAAAACCATAGGACAATAGCAGTTTCCTAAAATAGCTGTATATTTTTTAAAAGTTCTTATAAAGGTGATATATCTAATCCCCATACGGATCTTACTCAATAATTTTATTTTCCAACAAAATGATGCCTGATGTTTGATAATACTTAAGCTACTGACCCATAGCACGAAAGGTTAAACCTGAAGTTAGCATTTCCATTGGCTTTTTCTTGTCCTCTCCCGTCACGGATAGGAACTCAGAAAATGCACAAAAAACGCAACAAAACCTACATGAAGTCAGAGGTGCCAACTACTAAGACATTTTTTAAGCGATGTTTTTATTAAACATTTCATAAAGTATTCAAATTTTTTAATGTTTTTACACATTCAGCACAAAAGCACAGTTGAAGCCTTTTGTTAAGATTCCAGACTTTCTTGTTCTAATGTAATATTTCTTTTGTTCTATTAACAGATTTAAGTATCACAAATAGAGTGATGCCGACCACTGAGGTGGAGACTACAATGCTTCCTACTCACTTTATTGGCAGTCAGATACATTTTTGTTACATAATTTGAAATTCTTTGTTGAATTCTAAAAGGTACATTCTTTATGTGTATGTGCATGAATAATAAAATTGTTTCATTTTGACTTAATATTGCTTTTTGAAGTTGAAAAATATAGAAAATATAGAAAATGTTCTGCTTAAGTGAGTATGATAAGTTAAATTCACAGTGTAGTTCCAGTAAACACCCTGGGGCATATCTCCAGCTTTTTAGATGAAAGTAATTAAGACATAATTTTGCTTGGAGAATTTCATAACTATTGAATGGTAGATTAATGAATGCTCATCAAGAATAGACAACAAGAAGGAAGAAATATCCCAAGCCATTTTACTCAACAATGTTACTATAGATTAAACTTTCCAAAATTCACTGAAAACTATTTTTGCTATGCTTTCAGTTCTGTTCGTCTTGCAGATTGTTTTTGCACTGTGTCGCTAATAACTTCTCGGTGTTCTAGGAAGCAAGGCTAAGAGATAAATAACGAATGAGCCTTCTCATGAAAGGGACTGTCTACCAGAAGACTGGGTAAAGCATTGTCAAAAAATTTGCTTTGATGAGCAGAGTGCAGGAGTTCTAGACTAGCTCTATCTGAGGACACACAAACACAAGGAGAGCCACAGGCCTGGGAGTGTAGCTCAGCGGCACAAGTGCTTGCCTAGCAAGTGCAAGGTCCTAAGTTCAATACCCAGAACCCAAAAACAAAACAAACAAAGACAGCCACAAATGTGAGCAGCTAAGGTAATTTCAAGCCTTTTATTAGCTGCGTTAAACAAATGAACATGGATAGAGAAAAATTTCTTTAGTGATTTCATCTAATTCCATTTGTGCAAACGATTTTCATATTTATGAATGATGAATATAAAAATTAAGATGCTGCCTTTTGTTTTGCTATGAAATCTGGCAGGTCGTTTTGACTTGCAGTGCATCTGAATTTTGACCAGTCATTCTTCAAGGGCTCCAAAGACACAACTGGTTAGTGGCCCTCACACTGGATAGTCCAGTGAAAGAACTGGTTTCTTTTTTGGCATTGGAGAAAACCAGGAATGCTTCACGGATACAGTGACACTTGAACCAGTACCAATTAATTCAAAGTCTGCAGAGGTAGACTGGTGTGAAGAGCCATGAGTCATAAGGTCTGTCTCTAAGGAAGGGGCAATGACAGAGAAGAACACAGCAGAGACCAGATTTGCAGAGAATCCTGCTTATGTCACTGCAAATAAATATGTCCCATTGTCAAAACTCTGTGGCCCTGTAATAAGTGAGTTATCAGTCTCAGTGACCCAGTCCTGGGGTGGGAGAGAGATGTTTCAATAAATTCCCTTATTTCACCATCAAAAATTAATCAATGAATAAATGTGAAACTTAAGATAAAAGACTCTACATCTTCATTGGAGGCTCTTGCTAAACCTGCTACCCTCATCTCTGCTTCCCTGGCAGTTACTAACTTTTAAAAGGCAAGTTTAGGAATGACTGGGAAACCTACAGGATTAGTTCATGTTTTTCTTGGCCTCCTGGGATTTTGCTCTTCAGATGCCCACGCTGCGTGCTTGGATCCTATGCTGGCAGAAGAAGGTTAAATGTTTGGATTCAACTAAAGGAACACAGGTAAAAAAAAAAAAAAAAGTGCTGAGAAATGTGTGGTGCTTTTAGCTTCCTTTGACATGACATTCTTTCACTCATTCGTTTGTTGGGACAAGCAATACTTAACGTTGCAGCTACAACCACAGACTTCTGACCTTTACTTAACTGAGAGGATTTATTTAAATATAGACTCTTGGGCAAAGACAGAGAGACCTGGAGAGACGTCATTCATTTTTCCTTGGGGGTAAATTACCCTTCTAGTACTTTTCCAATGGAGGAAGTACACAGCAAGAGTCCATGATGAGCAGAAACTGTGGCCAGAAAGCTGCACTCAGAAACATTTCCTGAGTTTCTTGGTCTGCATAGTTTCTTTTACTTATTTTTTTTTTTCTATTTAATTTTTAAAAGAATAAAGGAGTATGAAATCCAGTGGCTTCACTTGACTATGAGGCAGCAATGTTTTGGTCATCAAATCAACATGAGAAAATGTTACCTGGAAAGAGAAACTAAATCTCCTCATCTCATACCTTTCTATATTCTTCTTCCATATGGAATCTTAATTTAAATATATACATATATATGTAAATTTATGAAGGTATCAACTGCATATTCACCTTTCTTCCTGTTTTTCTCCTTAAAAGTGATTTATCCAATGTTCTGTTTTATAACAACTTGTGTCTCCATGTTTACCTTCTTCCTCCCTCAAACCACACATGTGGATTTGGCTAACTCTTATACAGTGTTTATATTTGCTTCTTATTGCTGTTGTACAAAATTGCTACAAAGTTAGTGCCTTATAACATCACATGTTTATTATCTTACAGATCTGGGGGTCAGATATTGTGGATTCAGGACATCTCTAAAAGCTGGCTTTCTTCTGGGGGCTCCAGGGGACTCTGTTTTTCAATCTCTCCCACCTTCTAGAGAGGCCTACTGTGGCTGCTGCTTCTGTCTTCCAAGCCAGGAGCACAGCATCTTCAAACTTCTTTCTTTCTGTGATCTCTGCTTTCTTCTACCTAGCTCTTTCTCTCTCTCTCTGATGCATCTGTTTTCTGTCTTTTCTTATGAAGATCTTGTATTTACATTCTACCACTTGGATATTCCAGGATAATCTTCCACCTTGAAAGTTTTATATTTATCTTATCTTCAGAGTCTGTTTTGTCATACAAAGCAACATATCCACAGGTCCCGTGAAACTTTAGAAGCAGGTGTTGTTCTGCCTACTGGTGCTGGCTCCCATCTATCTCTGGCCATTAGTTCTACTTTAATTTTCTAATTACGTGCATGTACACACACATGTCAGATATAACAGGCTCAGTGATAGTTTTTGTCCCCTTGTTTGCCAAAATTGATTGCTTTGACTTCATTAGTAACTCATGCATACCTTTTGTTATAGTTTAAATCCAAAATGTCAACTCAAATTCTTGTACATTCACAGGTGGGACTTGACAAGATGATCAGATCGTGTGGATGCTATATTTGTCAGTGGATTGATCCCCTGGAGGTGTGACTTAGACATGTGTGGTCTCATCCTTTGCACCTCCCTTCTCTGTCTCTACTTTCTGGTTGCCGTGGACTGAGCATCTGTCTCCCACCATGTCCTTCTGTCATCTCAGTTCCTCACTGGAGCCAAGTAACCGTGGACTGAGCCCCCTGACACAGGAGACAAGTGTGTCTCTCCTTAAATTGCAGATGTTAGGTATTTTATTTCAATGGTGGAAACACTGGCTAATATATATTCAAAGAAAAAAATCTATGAAACTAAATAATTAAGGCTTGTCTCAGATTGAGTATATTCACTCACTCGCTACAAAGTCAGGTTCAATATACAGTGTATTTAACAGCAGCTAGGATCTGAATGTTTGTTTTTTCCGGGAATTTATATGTGGAGAGCTAATCTCCTATATTGTTTTTGAAAGGGGGATTTTTTGAGAGGTAACTAGTGGTACTAATTCTCTCATAAAGATGATCTGAGAGCAATTGTTGGCCCTTTTACCATAGGACACAGTGAGATGGGTCCATATTTTGAAGCAGAGACACCGTCACAAGACACACTACTGACAGTTTGGTCTTGACCTTGCAAGCTTCCAGAGCTGTGAGCAGTAAATTTCTGTTAGCTATAAATTACCCAGCCAACGATATTTTGTGATAGTACCTCACATGGACTCAGACCACTCCTAAACACATCAAAATGTCCATGTCCACTTTTTTACTCCTCCTCTTTCCTGGTTCCAGCACTATTCACTCTAACTTGAACTCCCACACTAGCTTGTACTCCTAGTGCCCAAAACTGTCCCTTCAAATATATTCCCTCCAGTTCCGTGCCAAAAAGAGATGTGATGATGTGGTTTCTATTGTCAAGCCTTTAATGTCTCCCCACTGCCTGTCATCAAACACATTCCTTCAAACTGCACACGATGTTCTCCCTGATCTGGTCTCCAAGTATTTCTTCAGACATATATTTTACAACTTCCTATTATACATTGTAGAACTAATTTTCCTGCTTGTGGTTCACTTTATACTTAGCATGCTCCTTGCTGGGTGTTTCCCTTATCATAAGCCTGGTTGTGCCTTGGTAATAACATGCAGGGCACTGTGTTGTAATTACCTGTGTATATGTTTTGCTAAACTGTAAGTTTCTACAAGATGTTATTTGGTTTTATAGCCCCATTATTTAGCTGAATTCTTAGTACAATGTATATTTGTAATAATAATGTCAGTCTTTTTTGTTATGTAAATTCATGAGGAAAGTACACTCAAGCTGCTTCAAATTATGAAAGGAGATTCCGTAAAATATTCTGGGAGATTTCATTATTCATGAGACTTTAGGTCAAATGCATTCTGTTTGAGAGAGGTGAAAAAGTTGAAGGGAAATATTAAAACATAATAAAGCAGGAACTTACCGTTACTACTTACAAAGTATGTGAGCTTTCGGGGAAAGACATGTATAAACATACTCTAAACAAAATATATACACTTAGAATTTCCATGTGCTTGAAATGTAGGTCATGTTAGCCTCTATCTCTCTTTCTTGGCTTTTTCTTTTCTTTTTTTTAACAATATGCATGACAAGCACCAGAGGTTACTGTTCTCCTCAGTGCCTTGTTTTTGGGCTGGTCTGAGGGGTAGGAATATGTTTTTGAAAGATCCTCTTATACTCTTTCCATCCTCCCTTCTTCCACACCGCATCATCTCTGGGGTTTTCAGCTGTGGCTCTGTTTCTGTCCCTCACCTATGCCACCCCCCTTTCAGCATTATTTGAAAATCTAATACAGCTAGTTCAATTTTTGGTGAGAGCTCCAAAATATCCTACTACTTTTAAACAGTTCCCCCTTGGTAGAGAACCAATACAATTCTTAAATTAGTTCTTCATTTACATTTAATTTTCTTTGACATTATTCAACACAGAAAGAGAAAAAAAAGACTGGTTATTAGTTGAGCTCCGAGTACAATTTTTATTCTAAGATGTTCCTGCTGTTTCTGTGTGTTTGTGTGTATATGTGTGTGAGAGTGTGTGTGTGTGTGTGTGTGTGTGTGTGTGTACAATCTCTGTGAATGTGTAGGCCCCAGGAACACATGGGAATGCTCTGGAGGTGAACAAGTAAGATGGGTAAATGTTGAAATTCCTTGCCAAAGACTACAGTATTTACATGAATATCAACTCAGACCATAAAAAGACCTACCCAATGACAAGTTCTCTACTGCAATAATCTAAATGTAGAGAACAATTGTCTCTCAGAATGCTACTTTCTATCTCAAGAAAGCAGGTGCATAATGTTCTTGACCCAAAGCTCCCAAATTGCGCCAACGCAGCACAGACTTGCAATAAGATGTTTCACCTGAGGTTCTGAATCCAGAAAAAGTAACAAACACAAGCTGCAGGGGCAGACAAATCTGTCAAGAAAGCAGCAATTGAGAGTCCAAGGTGCTACAGTGAGTTTTCATGGTTTTCTAAGGATACAATATTTAAGGTTTAGTCATGAGGATGTTTTATGTGCTCGTCTCTCATTATTCTATTATTTTTCTGAGCTGTGATCTCAGAACTTCCATTCACTTCTGGAACTATCTGAAAATCATGCTTCAAATCACGTCTACCTATGACATTTTTTAGAAGTAGTTTCTGTTGTTTGCAACCACAGGAGCTGACTAATTTGGTTTGGGATAGGTGAGAGAAAACCAATAAAAGAGGTGACACAAGAAGAGTCACCGCAGGGCAAGACATAAGGCAGGAATTCAGGGCCGGTGGCTCATTTGGAAGATGACTTTAGTAATCAGTGATAAAGAGGGAGCAAGAGAAGATGTGATGAGTACAATACAGTGGAGGGCAACTAGAATTCATACTTCCTGGGAGAAAGGCACCTGAGTGTCTGGGAGATGACATGGTATCCTTTAAGTTCTGTTTGACTTGAGATGAGAACATTTCTGGTATGGAATTCTCGCACATTTTAATCCTATCAGCACACAGATTGAGGAAGATTCTTGGCCCAAGAGCCACAAATGTTTACAGTATGATGCGTTCTGCCCATGTGGGATGAGTATATACCGAGCACTTACATAAAGAGGCTAACTGAGGAATCACTGAAACGTATACCTCAGTGATTGTTTGAATTAAAAAATATTATAGTCAAAGACACATTGCTGTCAAACCCCATCAAAGTACTGCCCTCATTCGTACCTCCTTTTGAAGCAGTTCTGGAGTTCCTCTTTCATAACAGTCTACGTGTACTGTTGATGTCCTCTATTAATTCAAAATGTTTACCTTTTCTGGTCATTTTGACTATGGGGAAGAGCTAGATTCTCATGGTGTCAGATCTGGTGAAAAAGGTGGAGGAGGACCCACAGTGGTATTTTTGTGAACCTACTTTTCTATTGTTTGGCTCTCAGCAAAGCATTTTTTTTTTTAATTTAAAAAAAATAAAAGTACAAAAACATACGAACAAACAGACACCAGTTAGCATAAAAAATAGTACAGTCACAACTAATCTACAGACAAGGTGACATGGTCTCAACAGTGGTTATTGTTTATCCATTGATATCTTCGAAGTGTAAATATATGAACCCATATACAGACATGCAAATTTAGTCATACAATTAATCTTCTCAACAACAGAAAAAATACAAAAACCAAAAATCCAAAGACAAAAAACAAAACAGGCAAACAACAATATCAACAAAAACCACCAATAGTTGCTGCTTTGCATATTGATATCTTCGAAGTGTGTGTTCAGGATAACACATACAGACATACAAGATTGATCAAATAACCCATCATCGATTATTCCTTAGCATTAAGTGATATAATACAATAGTAGAACCATGTTAGCCCTCCTGCTTATTGTATATTCATATATACATACATACGTTTTTGTCTCTTTCTTTTCTCCTTTCCCTCGTCCCATCTGTTCTTTGTTTTAGAACAGATTTCCTTCATGACTCTTAGTTTATATTCCCACCCTCAGGTTCTTACACCAGTGATACAATACGTTGCCTGCACATGTACCGCTGATTTATTTCACTTATGAGTATGGACTCCAGTTTTGACCACTTGCCTACAAAGTCCCCAAAACTGTCTTTCTTTATAGCTGAATAATATTCCATTATATAGAAATGCCACAATTTTTTAATCCAGTCTTTTGTGGATGGGCACTTGGGTTGCTTCCACATTTTAGCTATTACAAATTGTGCTGCTATAAACATGGGTGCACATATGTCAGAGTGATATGATGTTTTCAGATCTTCT
>PVLD010025159.1:0-24178 GCA_004027595.1 Dinomys branickii | reverse complement strand
AAGGAAGGTCTTTAAAGGGGAAATTAGGGAGAAGATTGCAGCTGGCCCAAAGAGCCCCAGCAAATCAGAAGTGAAGTAGAAGGGCAAGCTGCTTGACCCTACCTCCTCCTCCTTTTCCTGGCTGTCCTTCGCCCCTGGGCAAGTAGGTAGAGGGAGAGGAGTAGCTCAGAGAAGCTGAATTAAGTGCCTGGGGTTGATGGTTTCGGGAGGAATCTGATTCCTCCCGTTTTCTGCTTTTTTTAGTTTAGGGTATATCTGATGACTGACCCTCCCTACTCTGGGCTAAACCCCAGGGCCTGCCTTTCTCTCTTTCTTTTCTTTCCTTCCTTCCTTCCTTCCTTCCTTCCTTCCTTCCTTCCTTCCTGTCTTTTTTGTTTTTGTGACAGGCTGGCCTTGAGCTCACTTTGTAGCTGAGGTTGACCTTGAGCTCGCAACCATGCTGCTGCCTCAGCCTCCCGAGTGCTGGGATTACAGGCCCGAGCCACGCCACTGCTCCCAGTTTTTCTTTTTTTTTTGAGAGGCAAGAGACAGCGCCTTGCTAAGTTTCCCAGGTTGAACTCAAATGTGATCCCCTTGCCTCAGCCTCCCAGAGTGCTAGGATTACAGATATGCATTATGCCTTGAAATCCTTTATTATTTTTTTTTTTTTATGTTTTCATGTTTTTGAGCTGGGATCTTCCTATATAGTTCAGGCTGGCCACGAATTCATGCTGATTCCCGTGTCAGCCTCCCAAGTACTGGGATTATAGGCACCATGCCCAGCTACTTTTAGGTTAGAATTGTGGGATGATAGGAAAAGGTCCACATTGCCCACATTAGAGCTTGTCTTATTGTGTTGTAATTTTTATGTGTTCACTTTTCAGACAGGAAGTAGGCCTTTTCTGTTTCTGTTCCCAGTGCACAGAGCAAATAGGAACTCATTCTCAGTAAATACTTAATGAAGAGTCTGGATGGGACTTTTGAGAAAAGGACCTAACCCTTCTTCCTTGATCTTGGCAGAATCCTGAGAGATCCGTTTAAAAAGTGCAGCTCTGATGGTGGATCCCACTCGAGTGCTGAGGGCTTGCTACCCAGGGCCATCTACACTGAGGGGTGGGGCTGTCTCAGACACTGAGGATCACAGGTCTTAAGTGGAATAAGCCCTTATGAACCACCAGAGGGCACCAAGGCCTCAGAAAACCCTGCTCAGGTGCAGGGAGGCGGAGAAAGCTGAGGGGAGCATTATGCTGAGCAGCCAGACTTGTAGTCACTGATGTACCTTTGGAGCTGTGTGTTCCCTGAGCCTCAGGGGCGCATCTGTGATATGGGGGTACCCTTTCCTTCCTCATCAGCTATGGAGAGGCACTTTGTGTGAGACAGGCTGGTGCACTGTGGCCATCAGGCTGAGTAAGAAAACCTGTTTGTGTCTTCCCCTCGCTTGTTTAGGGCTGGGTGCACATGCGAAACAGCAGTTCAGCGGGGCATGATGCCGCACCCTGTGATCCCAGCTACTCGGGAGGCTGAGGCAGGAGGATCACAAGTTTGAGCCCAGCCTAGGCAATTTAGCAAGATCCTGTCTCAAAATAAAAAAAGAAAATGGTCTAGGGAGGTAGCTTAATGTAGAGGCCTTAGGTTCAACCCCAGTACTGCAAGAAAACAAAAGAAAAACCAACTCAGTGACAGTAACAGCCAAATGACAGCAATAGAGATACTAAGCAGTCTAGTCATGGAGGAGGCTACATTTACATAGCTTCTCTATAAAATTATGTTGAATGAGATAATTATATTTTATTAGAATTTTCTATAGTATAAATATAATAAAATGCAAGTACACTTTGAAAAGCATCACCTGAAATTCTAGCCTTAACTCTAATGACCTGACTGCAGGGGCCAAGCAGAATGGGTCGGGTTTGATAATGTAGACAGGGGAAGTCACGTCACAAGGATCGCGAGAGTCTAGCCAGCTAAAGCATTTCACTCCATTGGAGCAACAGAGCAGGATCCTGGTGGGGAGTGTGTCAGGTGGGGCCCAGCCTGCCCTCTAGTGGTTGACACTACTGGCGCTGAGTCCTAGATCCAAACTCCTAATGAGAGCACGACTAATACCACTAGTAGCTCATATGCATGGAGTGACAACTATTTGTCCCCATAACCTTCCTGAAGAATCTCCGTTTTATGGTCAGAAACTCCAAGGCCCAGAAGATGAACATTTGCTCAAGGTCACTCTGCTTATAAGCAGTGGAGCCAAACCATGAACCTCCCTACAGCCAGGCCTTGTTCTGCCATCTCTCCAGCGCACAATCTCAGAACTGTGGTTGTGGGGGGAATATTAGAGAACAACTCCAGATCTCTTACTCCTGGGAGAAGCAATCTGAGGTTCAGAGGGGGAAAATGATTTATTTATTTATTTTGTTTTTGGTTTTGCTTTTGTCTTTTTTGAGACAGGCTCTCACTGTGCAGTTCAGGCTGGCCTTGAGCTCGCTTTGTAGCTCAGGCTAGTCTCGAACTCTCAACAGTCCTTCTGCCTCAGCCTCCCAAGTGCTGGGGTTATAGGTGTGCACCACCATGCCCAGCAAAATGACTTATTTAGAACTGTAACTTCTGATTCTTGACTTTTTTTCCCAGCTGTGTTGTGCTGAGCAATACTATTTCAGAGCTTTAGTTAAACTACCTTCAGAGGCACTCATTGTTGTGCTCTGGAGTTGCAGCTCCCCAAAGTTCTTATGTTGAAATCCTAACCTCCTTATTTGGAGATAGGGTCATTATGGCTGTAATCAAGCTAAAAAGAGGTCATTGGGTTGTACAATGATTGGTGTCCTATACTGGGAAAATTTGGGCACAAAGGCCTGTATAGAGGGAAGGTAATATAAAGAGATTCAGGGTGTGGATAGCCATTTACAAGCCAAGGAGAGAGGCTGTCTCTCTTAACTTTTCCCTCATTGCCGAGACAAAAATACCTGATGCCCAGAATTGAGGAAGGTCTTTCCCTGCCGGCTCCCTGCCCAAGGGTGGGTGTATCACTCACAACAAGAATCCCAGCATTGGACCATGAGTCAATCAAAAACTTTAGAAGCCCACCCTATGACTGCATGAGGCTTTGTGGGGACATCCAGACACAGACCATACGAGGGGCCTAGGACATTTCCTCCTATCACAGAGCCCTTAGATGGAAACAATCCTGCAAACACTTTAATTTTGAATTTCTACTCACCAGACCCATAGAGCAATAATTTTGTATTGGTTAAACCACCCAGTTTGTGGTAGTTTAATATGGCAGCCTTAAAAAACCAATGTGTTCATATATCCATAAAGGCTACAAGTCAAAGATATTGCAGATACATAGCAGCCCTTCATTAGTAAAAGGACTGATTAGAAGGGTCACCCTCCCAGAGGTGAAAAGAGAGAGCAGAAAATCTTTCTAACTTATCTCCAACCTTGTTATTTGGCTGTTTATCTTTCACTGGACATTGGCCAAATGAGTACCATGAGTCCCACTTGACTTTGACTTTGTCTGAGTTTTATACACCTGAGCCTGGCCTGTAGAAGATGCTCAATAAATATGTATAGAATGACCCCCCCTCCTGGTCATTCTACTCCAAGCCTCTCCAGGTAATAGGTTGTGCAGGGGAGTTAGGACACAGTGTCAGTGGATGGAGCCTGAATTTAGGCCCCGTTTAAAATTTAGAGCTGATCCCCATATTGTGTAAGACACTGTGAAATGTGTCTTAGATGACTCAGGGTGGACCACAAAAGTTCCAGTACAGGAAGCTATTTTCTTGCTGCTTTATTAATTTTGCCACTGAGGATAAGTGAGATGCAGACTTCTATATCCAACTCTTCATTAGATACCTGGTTAATGTGACCATGATAAATGGAAATGAAGCCATTATGAATAAAAAAAAGATCAACTCAGTATAAAAAAAATCATGGACCAGAGAGAACAAAATTTAGAGGAGCTGATAAAATACTCTACCCTTAATTAGACTGTCTGCATCCCACATCAGATCAGCCTTAATGCCAAGATTTATTGGCTTCGGGATTGGGTAAATGAAATAAGCGCTGGGAAATAAGCGGAAAAGAATTACCTGTATTAAAATGTATTTGCACCCTAAGCCTGCACACCGGAGCACGTGTCAGATGCAGCCTTGAAGCTGCTTTGGCTGTACACCGCTCTCCCCAGCATGGCCCTGAGCCCCAGGTGAGTTTTAGAAACCCTACTTTAGGTAATAAGGGTTCTACTGTCAACTATCCCTGTTATCGATCTGAAAAAATTCTTTCTGGACAGTGAAATATCTTTGGGTCTTTATTTTACCACCCATACATTTACTGAGGTGTTACTGGCTCTAGCTAAAAGAAAACAATTTGTAGATGAGACCTTTACATTCCATGGTGCCTAGACAAGGGTCTGGCTCACAACTGTCCAATAGATGTTTGTCTTTTCTGTTAGGGAAAGAATCCTTTTGGGGAATCGCATGGGGATTTGACCTTCTCCAACCTGTCATCTGTACCTTATTCCAGCTGCCAAAGAACCAGGAGAAATGGGAGCAACCACAAGTGTCACCAACATACTCTTTCTAAAATACTAGGCTACTGCAAATCTCACCTTGCCTCAGTTCTTAAATCTGTGCTTTCAAAGCACAGCTGTTGACACACATTATTTCCTTTGAATCCTAGAGTCATCCCTGAGAGGTCTCTATCCCCTCCCATATTGTGAGTGAGGTGAGATCTGGAGAGGTCAACTGACTTGTATGGGTCACAGAACTTGAAAGTACCCAAAGCCTTGGGACTGGGGTCACTACTTCTTAAGAGTATTGTTCCTAGGTGAGTTGGCCCCTCTGCAACTCTGTCTCAACCAGTGTGTATAGCATACGGCTGTGAATTAGTCCTATAAAGTGGCCAAGGTCTGCCTCCTCCCTGGTCCCCCTCCCAGCAGGCAGAAGACTTGTTTTTCCTTCAGACACCACACAGTAAATCAACTGCCACATTAATCCTGGGCTGCATTGTCCTCCAGGAGAAAGTCAGAGGCAAAGAGACTAATATCTCACTGGTATTTTCAATTGCCAGAGGGGAAGTGAGCGTATAATCCTATCCATCAAAGCGGGGAAGGGCTGATCTGAAAATAGCATAGATAACTTTAAGGAAAGTACAGTTTACCACTCTCTGGACAAGATAATGCAAAATGAGGACCCACCTCTTTCATGAATTGGTAAAAGCATCGATCAACAGAATCAATGTCTGGGAACATGAACAGCAACTTCTCTAGACCTTTCTTCACTTGCTTCTCCCCAAGAGAGACATTGTGTTTTGATGTACTCATATCATGCAAACAGGACCAGATCCATAACCTGCCCCTCATTAAATACTTACCATCTGTTAAGGATTGATTTTGGCCAGAGACTGTACTATTTTATACTGTTGTGATGCACTTAACAAGGGGTAGGAGATGCTTTCTGAGGGCTGCAGCATTAGACAGTTTGTCTGGTGAACATGATAGAGTAGATGTCCTCATGCCTAGACAAGCAAAATCTTGAAAGATGCGTTACTCTCCAAAAGATACTTCTTCCCTTCTCCAGCATGATAATTCAGGAAGGCCAGCAGCTGGGTCATCCCTAACTGCCTACTACTCCTGCCCTACACTGGCACTGAGGGCTTAGTGATGTGCTTGGTGACCCTGGGGCTTTCACTGTGCCAGATTACAACGTTTTCAATTGTACCCTGCAACACTGCCCCCCTGGGCAAGACTGATTCTGTCCTTAGAAACCTTAAAGCCAGCACTGGCTTGACTTCCTTATGGAGAGACCTTTAGGCCTCCATTTCCAGAAACAAGAGGTTTCATCTATATTGACAATTTACCCTGGCAAATAATTTTCCTTAACACTCAGTTTATCCAGAGTTCCCCCAAATTCTTCAACTGCTTTCATATCAACACTGGCAGACTCATCCCTCACTCTTCCGTTATGTAATGAACAATAATCCTGAAGCACTTAAGCCGCTCAGAGCAAGCAGTAAATTCAGCATCACGGTCAGGTTCAGCCTTTGCTTCCAACACCACAAACACATGTCTTGTTTTGGCTATGCCTGTCGTGGTGCTCAGACAGACAGGCTTCTGTGTGTGCTCTTCAGTCCAGGTTTTTAGAAGTTTCTCCATAGCAGATGCAGGCTCTGAGGAAATCTGTGTTAGTCTCATTGCCTTCAGGGCAGCATATCCTTTAGCAACTCTGTCACTCTGCTCCCGTTCTCCAGGACTGTGGCTAGGATGCAATGGGTCATGCCTGACGGGAGAGAAATAACCATCATGGACTTTTCACTCTTGTCCTTAATCACTCTTAATTTCATTTCCAGGTAAATCATGACAAAGCCTGTTACTGGCCACATTAGCAGTGGATTTTGTGTGTTTAGGGCCCTGATGAACAAAGCATTGTGGGATTAAATCAAGAACAAGGGAAAGTGATTCAATCAAGAGTGAGACAAACACCAATGGCTGCTGCCACGGTAACCCAGCATACAGTTTTGCAGTAAACATCTTTGTAAATAGAAAGAACACACTCTAAAACAATGGTAGAAAATATAATATAGGAAAAACATAAACCAGTAACACACTCATTTATGGTCATATCACATGCTATGCATTATACATGTATATTGCTATGCTTTTATTTTTTATCTTGTTTTACAGTACTAGCGATTGAACCCAGGGCCTCTGCACTCAGCTATATTCCCAGTCCTTTTTGTTTGTTTATTTGTTTATTTTGAGACAGCTCTTGTGAAGTTGCTAAGCTGCCAACCTTGGGATTGAACTTGTGATCTTCCTGCCTCAGCTTACCAGAATGCTGGGATGACAGGTATGTGCCACCATAGTACTATGCTTTTGCACACCTCACAGAGCAGTGGATTTGTCCAACTAGAATTACCACAACCATGTGAATAATGTTTTTCACTAAGACATTAAGATGTCAGGAGCTGATAGGCATTTTTCAGCACTATTATAAGCGTACGGGGCCACCATCGTACATGGGGCCCATCATCAATACAATATTGTTATGCAACACGTGATCATATTTTACAATTCAGAAGCCTTGAATATTAAGTGAAGTGTCATTATTCTCAGTGTTCCACAGATGTGGGAAGCTTTTGGTGGTTGACATGCCCAAGGTTACCCAGAAATCAGATGCAGGCCAGCTGACCCCATCCTCCCAATAGCCATATATAACACATGCACATGACAGCTTCAGAGTAACCCGGACTTCCCTGCTTTGAGACCAAACGCCTCACAGCCCACTCACATGTCCTTAGCCAGGCCTTAGGGCGTCCTGTTGATGTGCCCCTTATTAGTTGAAGAGGCTGAGAAACTGGGGTACCTGGAGCCTGAGGCTCACAGAAGGCTAGCAGTGTTGGGAAGGTAAAGGCCAAAGGTCTTGTCACACACAGGGGTCCCTAAGCTGAGGTGCCTTCTGATTGCTTCTTTGTATAAACTTCCAGTAAGGCCATGGACAGTGTCTTGCTCAGTAACAAACTAGGGCATTCAGTGCACCCAGCTGTGGGGCAGGCTGCTGTGGCCAGTGAGAATCTCAGAAAATGCCATGGCGGCGCATTAGGAAGGTCTGGGGACCATGACAGTGTAGCTGAAAGAAACGAACAGGAATGTGCACACATGAGATGCTCAGAATGCACAAATCTCAGTGTTAAATTCTGACCTTTTGCACCAGCCAAAGCCGGAAGTACTCTCTAGAGTACAGAGCCCTGGCTGGAGCCAAGGCCAAGGTCTGTAGGTCTCTTCCGCTGTGGCCAGAAGCAGGTTTATTTGACACCACTTAAGATCTGACAGAGATGGCTGCTGTGTGTTAAGCTTGTTTTCTGTTTATCCTGATTGATGTTGGTAGCATTTAGAGTCTCTCAGGACATATTTTACAGATGCCCCATGTGGTACGTGGACAGCCAGAAAAGTGTGATTCCCTGGTTAAGGCAGAATCTGAGCTGACACTGAGTGTGGATGGAAAGGCCCAGACCCTTTTCGGCCTCTTGTGGGCAGGTGAGGGGCTAGCTGATCCAGGCTGGAGCAGGGGCCGCTCCTAAAGGGCTACGAGGAAAACAACATGAGAGGAGTCAAGAAGCTTTGCTAGGCTTTCCCGTGGTCTTGTGGGATTGGGTCTATGTTGGGTAACTGCTGGGTAACACACATAAGGAAGGAAGTATGCAGAAGAGCCAATAATCAAATTCATGGAGACGGAACATACAATGCTGGGGGCTGGTGGAGGGAAGTAAGGAATGGAATGGGAATTTATGGTTTCATGGGTATAGAGTTTGAGTTTTAAAAGTTGAAAAAATTTAGGAGATGGGTGGCGATGATAGTTGTACAACAATGTGAATGCGCTAAATCTCATCAAACTGTACACCGAAAAATTAAGATGATAGCTTTTATGTTATACATGTCTTGCTACAATTAAAAAGAAAACAAAACCATGACATTTTAAAAATGATACTCTTTGGTGTTATCGTTCTATTGGATGGAAATTTTTTATACCTTCACTGGCCAAGATCTAGACATTAACATGTAACTTTGTAATATCTGAGCGCTTGATTGTAAGTAGCCAAATCACAGAGAGATGCATTCCCTGGGGTAATTCGGCAATGGCTGGGTAGGCTTGTGAAATAATGCCACAGTCAGTTTGGCAGGACATGCTGTGTTCTTTCAGCCTTATTTCCACGGTTTGGATTATTACTATTAATTTTTAACACCACAGTCATTTATGTCTTTGTTTTTCCCATAGTCCCTTGAGGACGGAGACTGTCTTATTCGCCTTCACCTCCTCATGAAGTGCTCGGCTTTGTTGACTAAAACTAAAGGACAAGCGACATGGCAGTGTGGGTTGGGAGCAGCAGACTGGTGCTGTTGTTGCTGCTGAGACCTTGACCAGTCCTGTAATTTTCCAGAGCCTTGTTATTCTCACCCGCTATCAATGATCTTGCACCTCAGTCTAGAGTTGCCCAATCCCCGGGCTCCCTTCCAGCTCCACGGTGCTTGTATTCTAGCCTGGCCTAATCGTCCACACAAGACAGGAATTACTCTATGCAAACCCATAAGCCAAACAGACAATGACTAAACATAGAGCCCTTTTAAGGCACATGCAGCACTCAGAGGCATTTTTTCTTATTTTTCTTGGAACAGGTACCTTAGGTGTTACGTGAAGCCTGTGGCTCTTGCTCCTGGGCTGCGAGGTGGACAACGATGTGTGGTTTGGAAGCTTTGCTAGAGAGATAACAGTTGTTTGCTGGTGGCAGGACCATCTCCTCCCAGAAGCCAAAGCCGCTGGGTCACCGGCCCCAAAGCAGAAGCAGCCTTCCAAGCCTGCCCTGGAGAAGGGAGCAAATTACCATCTTATGAATTCATGAGACTCTCATTGCTGTTTTCAATTAATTTCTTGACAAATTCTGGCTCTTCCTCCTCTTGTTTTCCTTAGGAAAGGCGGCGTCTGGGCGATTCACTTGGGAGCTCTGGGGAGTTCTTGCTGAAATTAATTTGAGTGCTTTAGAGCGAGATTTACATAGCAGAGTGGAGCCGGCTGGGGCTGCTCCTTTCGGCAGGCCCCGCTGGGCCACTGTGGATGTTGTCACCTCTTTCCCAGAATGTGCAATGTCCTCAAAGACCTTTGGAGCTATGCCTTGCCCCATTCTGGCACCCGCCTATGTTCTTTGTGCTGCTGCCATGGAGGTCCGGCTACTTCACGTGGCCAGGGATCTCACCAGCCTGCAGGCAGACTGATCCCCTAGCCCCCTCCCAGACCAGCTTGGCCCCCCACTGGTAAACACTTGCAGTCTTCCAGAAGAGTAAACCTACTGTCTGCAAGTGGAGGTGAGTCGCAGTCTTCTGTGTATCACCTCATCATGGTCACAGATGGGGCTGAACCCCTGCTGACTGGTCCAGGGGTCTCTGTATTTGTTCTCTACTCCCCAGCCTGAGTTCGAGGGTGGTGGAGCATTTCCTTGGTTCCCCCCCAGCAGGAGCATTTCCTTGGTTCCCTAGGGCTGCTTCACTTACTTTTCAAACCCTTCGTCTTCACAGAAGAAATCAAGAATCTTTCCTAGAACCATGTTTTAGTCAGCTTTCCCTCACTGGGATGTAGTACCAGATATTCAAAATTTAAAGGAAAAGAGGTTTGTGGGGAGCCACTCAGACTGCATCAAAGCCCAGGGGTGTCTAAGGACACCTGAGGGCGTGACCCCACTTGTCTAGCACAGGCGCACAGTGGGGTACAGTTATGTAACCATGACTTAGCACAAGTAAACACACATGTGCCGGTTACAGCACTATGTAGGAATGGAAATAAGAGATAACAACCTGTATAAGAGTTTCACAGTAAAGACGCAGGCAGCTCTTGTGCTCTTGTGCTGTGCCCCATGCTGCCTGCTGGTGCTGTTGATGTGTTACATACATGTTTTCTAACCTTGGGACCTCACCTCACAAAAAGTCTTCCTTGGGTCCCTCAAGTGAGCAGACAAGGTTTAATTTTGTTTATGATTTTGGTTGATTCAGTACATGGTCAGCTGGCTCCTAGGCAGGAATGTCATGGCAGAAAGACATGGCAGAGAAGAGACGTTTAGTTTGTGCAGCTAGGAAGCAGAGGAGGCTGGGCTGGGGATACAGCTTGGTGGCACAAGGACCTGCCTAGTAAGTACAAGGTCCTGATTCCATGTACTAAAAAGCAAAACAAAACCAAAGAAACTGAAAAGGCAGCAGGAAGCAGAGGAAGGGAAACAGTACCACAGAGGAACTGATAAGAGACCATACATAGTATCCATGGTCTCACCTCCATAACTCACTCAGACACAGCCAGTGGTATGCCTTACTAACATGCTAGGTGTTTCTTAATCCAGTGAAACTGATATATCAGAATTAACGATCACATATCATCTTTTGCTGGCTGCTAAGCACTCCTGATCTGAAACAATTATCATCATAAAAACTGTGAGTCTACCTTTTTTATTCTAAGCATGTACTACTACTTATGTGATTTAAGGAGAGGAATTAGACTACTTAACAACTATACCTCTCTAGGCATCCATATGAATCGGTCAGCAATAGATTAGGGAATGAAACCCATTTCCATTCCTGAACTAGTTTCTATCTGAGGCAGAAATTGCACAGTAAATTGTCAATGGATAGAGAATAGTTAGAAGCCCTGTGGAGACAGGAGGGGACTTTGGGTTAAACAAAGCCAAGTACTCCTCTGCCTTGCCACTGAGACAGGGGTTCTAATAGGATTCTTTTAGGCAGTAAGGACTATGGCTCCAAAATGGAGTCTGCTGAGTCCCCCCGCTCCCTCTTATAAAAACACCTGCCGAATGTCTGAGGCTGTCAGGTACCTCCCCAGAGCATGACCAGGTAGGCCACTGGCTCAAGGGCACCGCTTTGTTACTTTTCTCTAATTGCTGAGACGAAATACCCAAAGGCCGAGTTAAACAGAACAAAGCTTTGTTTAGCTCATCACTCTGCAGAGGTTTCTGTCCATAATCGGCTACCTCCAAGGCTGGGTGGCATGGTGAGCAGACTGCAGCAAAGCAATGAGGGAGAGAGGGCAGGGATAACCCTTTCCCTATCCTTTATATTGTAGGACGGGGGTAGCACTCATATCCGTAATCTCAGCATTGGACCGTGAATTAATCACAAACTCTAGATTTGGCTGCCTTTGGAAAGCCACCCCCATGACTGCATGAAGCTTTGGGAAGACATCTAGACACGTAACAGGCACATAGGCCCCACATGGGTGAACATTGCTTAGACTGGACCCTGAAAAGTACATAATCTCCTAGAGGGTGGAGATCATTTCTTGCACAATGGCCCAAGTTCCTTTGTACACCTTTAAAAATTCCTAGACAAAGACTCCGTGGGTACCCTGCTTAGAACTCCCTCCAGGTTAGGGGGAGTTCTACTTTTTTGCCTTCATAGTTTTTACTTCCTTGCCTTTATGTCTTTTAAAATAATCTGCTTGCACTCTACCTCTTCCATCTGTGGTTTCATTTTTCATCACTGTGGGACATGGCCTTGGAGTTCTGATATCACTCTTTTCTTTTTATTTCTGTGCTGCTTTTTTTTGTGTGTTGTGGTTGGGAATTGAACCCAGGGCTTCATGCTCTCTGAGCACGTCTACCACTCTGAGCCTCCATTTTCTACCTGTGGACAAGAAGTGCCTCTGCACTTCCCCAGCAGTCTCCCCTCCCGCCCTCTCCTAACCCAACTCCTCGAGTCTTCTGTCCTCTAGCCAAGGCAGTTTGAAGCAGGGCTAGAGTATCCTCATCTCTGAGGGCAGGTGAGGAGAAAGTCCTGTCCCTCACTCCATGCGGGTGGTTCATGTCCTCAGATCATACATGACCAAGGCCTTGTGGAAAGACTCGCTGATCTCACCTTTCAAGATGTGTTCACTAAATCTTATGGGGGAAACAAAAGAGGGAAGTAACAAATGTTCCTGTGCTCAAGAAGGTCTTTAAATTGCCACTGAGAGAATTGTTTTTAATTTAATTGCTTTTATTTATTTTAATGAACTATTGCAAGTGCATAAAAGAGCATATAAGTTTGGATTAGAGAATATTAAAGCAATAACCCAGTACCCTCTGTGCAGCTTAAGAAATTGAAGGATTATTCTTTAATGAGGAGAATAGACTGATATATTTTCTGAACTGGGCCAGGGACTCTAGGGGCTCCCCAGGAGTATGTGGCTGAGTTACTGTAGTGGAAAATTGGCCAGCACTGATTTATTACCAAGCATAAAGCTTCAACTCTTAGAACTCCCCAGCAGCTTCCGTTTATTACTGTGTTCAATCAATGCTGGGTGGAGGAAATATCCCCTTTCAGGGTGAGACCCTGGTTCCGAGTCTGGAGGCGCTGGGTGGGCAAGCTGCTGTCTGCTCAGACTCTTCATCCATGTCATGTTCAGCCTCTCCTGAGTTTCTCCCCCAGATGATTACATGACTCAGCTTTTGAGCGATTATGGAACCCAGTGGCTCTGTGACTCTTTTCCAGAGTTTGGTGAATGACCATTTGCTTCCTTGTGGCAACTGTCAGACACCAGGAAGAGCAACTGTGATCTCCAGGAAAAGCATAGAAACCTGTGCAGGGCTTTGGCACACACATTAAGTTCTTCTGATGGACAGGCCCTCATAGGAGAAGGCCAGCCTGCTGTGTGCTGTATGGTAGGATAGGGATTGGCTTACACTTCAGAAGTTTAGCATGCCAAATGACTCATTCCTTCAGCAGAGACCCAGCCCAGGCCAGGACTTTGGTTGTCTGAGACCTTGTTGCCCCTTTTAAGTATAAAAGCTGTACTTGAAGAGGCTTTGTTAGAATAATACTTATTATAACAACCAGCCAGGTGTTGCATTCCGAGTATCTCTTAGCAGTAGTCCACCTGAAAAGCCCACATCATTATGCTCTTTCTTCTTCAGAATTCTGTAGGGGTTCCCACAGCCTAGAGCAGTGGTGGTAAACATACGGCACACAAGCCACAGCGGGCATGCAGAGCTCTCTCCATCAGCATGTGTGCCCAGTTGCCCCAACATCACCCCAGCGGCTGAGCACTGGATAATAGTGCACATAGGGGCCATGTACATGCACAGAAAGCAGTAGTGGTACCAAGCGATGATGTCACCAGCTGTGACTCATTAGCAACAACTTGTCCGAGGTTTTCATGCGTGGTCAGTATCCAAGTTTAATTGCAGTGTTGACACTTTGTAATAAATAAGGTGGTTTTGGGTTGCAATTTGGGCACTTGATCTCTATTTTTTTATTTGAAAAATAAGAGAATGAAAACATTAATAAATACATATACATTTACAAAACAACACAAGAGCAATACAAGCAATACTGAAATTCAGACAAGGTGATAGGAAATTAACAATGGTTGTATTACATACTGATTTCTTCAAAGTGGTTACTCAAGAAAACAAATACAGACATATAAGACTGATCAAACAATTAATCATTAACTGTTCCTTTCAATAAAGTGATAAAAGTCAGTAGTACAACTATGTTAAGGATCCTGTATATACATATATACATAATTTTCCCCTTCTTTCTTTTCTCCTCTCCCTCATCCCAGTTGCTTTTTACTTTTGAGCACTTTCCTTTCATTTCACAATGTCTATCATATCTCCTAATTTTATTCATTCTTTCAGGTTCTTACACTAACTAGTGAGACAATACGTTGCTTACACATGCAGGTCTGATTTACTTCACTTATGAGTATGGTCTCCTGTTGTGACTATTTACCTATAAAAGCCTTGAGTTTATCTTTCTTTATAGCTGAGTAATATTCCATTATATAAAAATACCACAATTTTTTATCCATTCCTCATTGGATGGACATTTGGATTACTTTCATGATTTAGCAATTACAAACTGCATTGCTATAAATATGGGTGCACATATATCGCTGTGATACGATGTTTTCAGTTCTTCTGGGAAAATACCCACAAGGGGAATAGCTGGGTTGAATGGGATCTCTAGACCTAGTTTGCTGAGGAATCTCCAAACTGATTTGCAGAGTGGTTTCACTAGCCTGCATTCCCACCAGCAGTAGAGAAGAGTTCCTATTTCTCCACAGCCTTGCCAGCATTTGTTATTGGTTGGCTTCTTAATGCTGGCCATTCTTACTGGGGTGAGATGAAATCTCAATGTTGTTTTAATTTGCATTTCTCGAATGACTAATGATGTTGAACATTTTCTCTCATATGTTTATTTTCCATTTGTATTTCTTTATCTGAGAAGTGTGTATTCATCTCAGCTGCCCATTTTTGGATTGTGTCTTTCAATTTGGGGGGCTAATTTTTTTTAATTCTTTATATGTTCTAGATAGAAATCCTTTGTCTGAGGGACAGTCAGCTAAAACTTTTTCCCAATTTGTGGGTTTTCTTTTTATTCTGCTGGTGATTTCTTTAGATGTGCAAAAACCTTTCAGTAAGATGAGATCCCAGTTATTGATTCTTTGAAGTATTTCCCATGTGGTTTGGTTTTTGTTCATGAACTCTCTGCCTACCCCTATGTCTTCAAGATTTTTATCTACTTTCTCTTCCAGTAGATTTAGTGTTTCTGTTTTAATATTGAGATGTGTGATCCATTTTGACTTGAGTTTGGTGCATGGTGATAGACTTGGGTCTATTTTCAGTCTTCAGCAAGTGGCAAGCCAGTTTTTCCAGCACCATTTATTGAAGAGGCTGGCTGGGGATATAGCTCAGTGGAATAAGCGCCTGCCTAGCAAGCGCAGGGTCCTGAGTTCAATCCCCATTACCGCCAAAACAAAACAAAAAAATATTGAAGAGGCTGTCTTTCTTCCAGGGAAGGCACTAGATCTCTAAAAGGTTTGCCATTATTGGCCTAGAGATTAAGAGTCCAAGTCCAGGCACTTGGACATCCATGAGCACCTATTTCCCTACATCTCTAGTCTTGTCTCTACTTGAGGCATTAAATACTTGTCTTAACCATTGAACTGGGATAGTCACTGCGCATTGTCTCTCCCTACCCACTTGCTCTAACTTTGCTTATTCTCAAGATGCCTTTCAACTACCCCTGCCTCATGATTTTTCCAACCCTACCACTCACTCATAATGGTCAGTGCTGAGAGAGGCACATGAACAGCTTGGTCACAAATGAGCTGTCATGCTATATTTAGCTGGCCATACCTGAGACCAGATTGAGATTTATCCCACTCTGTAAAGTCTTATAAGAGAGCTTGCTAGTGGATCCCAGAGGAGGAAGGCACCAGCTGTATACTCTGCTGTCTCCCAGTCCCTTTATCCTTCCTCATCCTTCCTCATCTTTCCCCCCATCCCTTATAATCCCTCTGCCTGCTGCACATTCTCCAGGAAATCATAAACATACCTGTGGATCCACTTCAACCAATAAGTCCTGAGTATACAATCCCATCTCTCTGAGGACCAGATATCCCGTGGCTGGTTCAGGCCAGTGGCTGATCCAGGTTCCATAGGGAGGAGCAACAGAGATGGACTGTCTTGAGCAGCAGGCTGTACTCTGTCTGGTCTGCCTCATGATCCTTTAGCTTCTCAGGCCCCTCTCATCTTTCCTGGTCTTGCTCTGTGTCCCAGGGGGCTGGCCTGACTTCTGGTTGTGTTTGGTCACTGGGGATTGTTGGGGACCGCTACAAAGTGGCTTAGAGCAAGATTTAATATTAACCAATTGGATTTTCGTATTTACTTGGGAGTTGTCTGAGTCTTAGGCACCTTGTCTGCAGATGGGCAGCTGATTCATAGTAAATGAACCTCTATGAATCATTGGTCACTGTGACACCTCAAGGACAAGGTGACTGCAGCCAAGGACACCTGGCTCCCATCCCTATTAACTTCTAGGAAACTATGGCTGCAGGCATCTCACCTGTGCTGTGAAGGCCTTCCTGGAGATAACATAGTTCTCCTAAATTGACATAATATTACTTGGAGGAGTCCTTGAAAGTATTCCCAAGTCCTGCCGAGATTCCTTCCCAGATTCCTGCATTTTCTTCAGTATTCCCCCTCCCTTATTTGTAAACCTAATATGGGCCACCCGGAAAAGTCTTTTGGCTAATTTAGAGAATATAGAAGCTGGGAAAGAATTAGTCCCTCCTGGAAGCCCTGAAATCATATTCCGTTGTCTCATTTTTAATTTATGCCTTTGTCTGTCCACTCGCTTGGGATATTGCGGGCCTGATCAGCCTGCAATAAGTTAGGGTTATTTATTTTGGTCCTTGATAGGGATCCCTCAAAGGAGTAGAGGAATGGGGGAACACTAAACTGGGCTTTTCCTCCTCTGGTGTGCTCCCCATAAGGTCCTCTGGGTTGGTGGTCCCTTGGCTGAAGGGTGACATATCCTCTCAAGGCGGTTTTTCTGCAAGATTCTCTTGTCCAAGAACTGTTCTCTCCCTTGGCTTCTGGCTAGTGGATGGTAGAATATACCAGCTTGTTATTAAACCCAGGTTCCTGCATTAACCTTTGAATGTAGCCTATACCACATTCACACCTCTGTGAAAACTCATCCAGTCATCATCCTGGTGTTACTGGGTTTCCTGCTAGGACAATTAGTGATCTATTTTCCTTCTCTTGTGCTTTTGAATCAGCAAATAGCAATAATATCTGCACAGCTGTGCTGGCCCAAACTTTAATCATCTTGTTTCTTCCTCATCTCCTGTAACATCTGAATGCTGCTACCATCCATCACGTTGGCCCCGTGCCACTTCACTGTCTTTGGGCTCTCCTCACTTTTACCCTGTCTGTTGAAACAACTACTAGCTGGCCCAGCATCTCCTTTATGTTTACATCATTGCAATCAAGTAAGAAAAATGGTAGCTTGGAGTACTTGGGGAAGATAGGATGAATCATTTCTCTTCATCTAGCAAGAGTTTGGTCATGAGCAAGATGATAACTTTCCCTGGTAACCAGGGGCCTTTGCCAAAGGTCTCTTCATGTAACAAGAAGACTCTTTCAAATGCTTCATTGTGCACAAGAAGCAGTCTAAGCTGATCAGCAGGGTGGGCAAGGCCCCACCCTCACTCTCAGGGTTCTTGTTTCCAATCTGCATTTTCACTGTTCCCGCTATCCCCTGAGTTCTACCTGCCTTTCTGCCACTATAAACACTGTTCATTTGGGCTGGGCTGGCCTCTACATGGCTAAGGGCTCCTAACTCATCTTTCAGTCCAAGTAGGCTTCCTCATGCAACCTTTTCTTTTGACCACCAAGGGAGCTGGTTCCTGTGTGACACTGGCCATTATCTGACTGGAACTGTGTGCAGGCCCAGCCCCGCCCCCACTGGTGTACAGCACAGCAAGAATTAAGAGTTGATTTTAAGGCTGATGTTACACTCTGGTTTCTCTTCAGATTGTGTAAATCTTTCACCTTCTAAAGCTGATGTTCTTGCTGCTACCCTGAACCTGCTCCCCGTGAGAACACCTGTTTTGTAGGGCTGTTGGGAGGATTACATAACACAGTGCCTGGACAGCAGCTGGGATACCGCAGTGCTCAGGACACACTGAATAAAGGAGTGAGTAGGCTGGGATCTGGCCCTCATTTCCTACCTCGCATGTTATCTCCTGATCCTTCTGGGCTGGAGCAAATTTCTGGGGTCACTTATCCTTGAGGCTCCAGGGGAGGTGAAGCTCTATTTGCAGAGTCTGGAGAGTGGGCCAGCTGTCAGGAAGCCCAGTTTGTTAGGTTATAAAATGAAAATGTTATTGATGAGAGCCCCTCTTTTGAGTGCGTGGGACTGTGTCCCCTTGTGAAGCAGCCACCATCCATCAGGGACAGGAAGCTGGTTCTTGCCTCTGTGGCAGTTTTTCCCAGCCTTCAGCTTTACTCAGCCACATTGCTACATTCATGGGCAGAAATCCCAGACCTCTCCTTCTCATACCAGCAAAAGCACTTTTTTGGCTTTTAAACAAGGCACCTAAACTCCATCACTACCTGACTAGCATTGAGAAATCTCAACAATTTCTAAAATTCCATTTACTTCCCCTATACCTGGCAAAATTTCCTTTTAACAAAGGCTCCACTGTTCTACAAGGCTCTGATGGATTGTGGTAGGATTTCACCATCAGGAGACCCTCTGCAGGTCAGTCTGTCAAAGCAGAAGGAAAGGATAGAGGTCATTATATGGAGGCCTCTGACACCATGGGGCTGCTTCCCCCCACCTTGTGAGAGAGAGCTGATAATGAGGATGACTCTTATGAACTCCCTCTCCTCTCTCAGCACCCAGATACCAAGGACTGAAGGAAGCTATTTCCTGAGGCCAGATTTGTTGCACCAGACCCATGCCGGAGAGCCATCCACTTATGGACCCATGCTGTCTTGTGCTAGCCTCTGCCAGGTGTGGCTGGCCCAGCAGGGTGAAATGAGACAGGGTTTCCTTCTTCCTTTCCTAGGTTCCTCACAGAGTCAGCTTCCTAGTGAAACTCAGGCAGTCTCTGCCCCAGGGACTTGTCCTTGCCCCTGGGTGCCTCCTCCTGGCCCTAGCCAGGGGCCTGCAAGGTACCCTTGGAACCATCAACCATCAAGGTCTTGGTGAACTTGTCATTTTTCTCAATCAGCTTTGTCCCCTCTGCCCCTTTATGGGCCTGTCGTGGTGTCTGCTGGGGTAATTGCCCAATAGAGTGCCTGGACTCTCAGCCTAGAGCAGGACTCGGGGGAGGCTGGGGAGTGGGAAGAAGCCGCGCTCTCCTTCCTTCTTGTGCCTGGCAGCTCTAAAGAGAGTGCTTCTGCTTGCTTCCTTCCAGGCCGCAAGGGAGGATCAACTTGGGTCTCTAGATTTCCCATTTGGATAAAGAGTTTCTATTCTAATAGCCACTCATGTGATACCTGTGAATTTCCTCCCGAATCTGCCTTCCCTCAGCTGAAGTCTGATGGGAAGCTGTAAAATTAAAAAACATGGAGTATTAGTCTTCATTTCAGGAAATGCCGGGGCTGGGGATATAGCTCAGTGGAATAAGCGCTTGCCTAGCAAGCGCAGGGTCCTGAGTTCGATCCCCAGTACTGCAAAAAAAAAAAAAAGAAAAGAAAACCAAACCTTTCAGGAAATACCAACTTGCTCTTAGCCTGTATGTGTCAGGAAGGGAACTGGACTCAAGACAAAAACACCCTGAAGGCAGCTGGTTTGCAAGGCTTGGCACCCCACAGTGAGGGAGGGGGACGCGAGTGAGCAGATGAAGAGGGGAGACAGTGTGGTCTTTCCTCAGAATCCTGTAGGTAGCTGAGATAGAACTAAGGTTCTGTCCGTGGGCAGGGGCCTGGCCCTGACAGCCACTGCATCAGTATGATTTGGCTACAAGAAATAAAGAGCCTGACTGTCACTGGCTTAATTAGTGGTCAAATCAAGGGTCTCATTCTTTTCATCTTTCTACATTGTCAGCCTCAACATTAATGTTTCCTATGACTGGCTACCCAGGTGGTCCTGACCCTCTAAACCCCCATGGTAGCAGGGCAGATTGGGGCTCCATGCTTCCTTGGTTCACCCAACTGTAACAAGAAGCCACTTCCCAGTCATATACTGCAAAAAGAGACCACTATCCTGAGAGTGGGCTTTTCAGTCTTCCCTTCAGGCTAACAGCAAAGCTCACATGAGCACCTTCGACTAACAGCAGTTGCCAGGTAAATGATGTGGCAGACTGACTTTGAGCTCATCCAACACTTGCTGAGAATGTGGTGTTAGCTTCCTCTGAGTCTCAGTTTATGAGCTCCTTGGGGAAATATACTATATGGAGGAGAGACGAGAATAGCCTTATTACCAGCATTTTTCAAATGATAGATTTGAGAGCCACTAGAGGCCATGAGGCCAGCTTAAATTGTGGCTTAGTGGACAAATTGAGCCCACCACCTGTTTTTGTAAATAAGGTTTTATTGGAGCACAGCCACCTCCGTTTATTTCCTACCATCTGTGAATGCTTTCTGGCTGCAGTGGGAGAGCTGGTTAAGCTATGATGGAGAGTCCAGGGCTTCAGAGTTTAAGATGTTTATTATCTGGCCCTTTACAAAAAAAGGTCATTGATGTCTGGTTTAAAGGTTACAATCAACATCAAAAGATGAATAGAGCTGGGTGTGTTGGTATATGATTGTAATCCCAGCATTCTGAGAAGCTAACACAGGAGGATCACAAGTTCAAGCCCAGCCTGGGCTATGTAGCAATTTAGAGAACTTGTCTCAAAAAAAAAAAAAAAAATTTAAAGGCTAGGGATGTATCTCTGTGAATGTCCTAGATTCAATCCTGGTACTGAAGAAAAAAAGAAGGAAGGAAGGAAGTGAGAAAGGAAGGAAGGAAAGAGAGAGAGAGAGAGAGAGAGAGAGAGAGAGAGAGAGAGAAAGGAAGGAAGGAAGGAAGGAAGTTAGACTATCATAGGAAATACCAGATTTCATTGTCTCAGAGTTATGTGTGTATATATATATATATATATATATATATATATATATATATATTTGTGCTTGTGTGTGATCTCTGTGGATTGTGGTCAAAACAGTTGCATGACTGCTCTAGAGCACCATTCACTTTTGCTGTGGAAATGACTTTTGTTTTTGAGACAGGGTCTTCCTATGCAGTCCAACCTGGCCCAGAACAAACAGCAATCCTTCTGCCTCAGCCTCCTAAGTGCTGGGATTGCAGGTGTGGGACACCACACCTGGCTCAGACAGAGGTTCTTACGGAGGCCTAGTTTTAATAGTGCTGTTCCTTGGGCTGGATGGGATCTACCTGAGTGAGGACATAGAATCATTTTCTTTGTTTGTGAGCTGACCTGGGAACACTGGGGGAACAGTGGGTGGAGGACCAGCAGGAACCTGGCCATGAGAAACCTGGGCAGGCCTGGCTGGACTCAGGAGAGCAGGGAGGGCAAAGGTTGGCTGGTGAAGACAGAGTTCTGCAGCTTGCTTCAGGCAGCCCCCAGCTGAGTGAGTCTCCGCCTCAGCTCAAGCTGAGAATAGTGCACCGACAGACTACTAAGCCTGTCCCGGGTGCTGTGGATGGAAAACCAAGGGCCAGAGGAGACCACACACAGTCCAGGGGCAGGGTTTGTGGTTCAGGCCTCTGGGACCTTTCCACCCGGCTCCCCCCACAACCCCCTACTTTCATTGTCTTAAACTCCAGCAGTGCCTAGAAAGAAACCAGATGGGAAGTGCCCAGAAGCGCTGACTCCTGGCATCTCTCCCAGGTGGCCCAGAAAGGGAGAAGTCTCTTCCCGCTGTATCAGGGAAGGGAGTCTTGATCTCCACAGCTTTCCTTATTTCAGGGTCTCTGACCTTTAGCAACTGTCCTCCTTCTGCCCCAACACTGAGCATCTTCCTTGAAGTCATTAGAGTGCAAGGAGGTTGAAGTCCTCTGATGGTCTGAGATCTCCCTGTTACTGTTGAGATAACACTGGGTGTTTATGGCTGCTGTCACTTCAGAGATATTACTGGGTCCACAGAGAGAATGGCTTGGAGATTTATAGTGGGGCCAAAGAGCTAATGAATCAATTTTTTTGTGCCTGGAGGATCCTCTTACAAGGTCCACCCCTGATAGAAATGTCTGGAAATTTATTGGAAATACCCAGCCAAGGGCACATACTAACTCTGTGCTCCATGTTCATGACACCTTATGACCAGGCAAAGGGCTCTGAGTGTGTCCTTGGAGAGGAGGCCCCAGTCATGGGGTCTCGTGAGGACCGCACCTTAGCAGGGGTGGGTTGGAAATTAATGTCAGAACGAGCAGGGAGCACTCAGGATCTGCTCACCCAGTGGTTTTGCAACATGTGAGGACACAAGTCCTCTGAGGAAGTGAGCTCACACTTGGAAAGTGAACACCGGTGCGGACAATAGCTGGAAGAGGAGATGCTCCAAAGAGCAAGGCAGGGAGCTTCCGACCAGCTTCACTCACCCCTGAAGGCCCCTCCCTCTTGGGGCCACCTCAAGGCACAGGATCTGTAAGATCCTTATTTTGCCGAGGGAAATTATGGGTCCTCCTACAACATGGAGGGGCTGCGTGAGTTCTCCAGAAAGCTGATCCGGAGGCAAAGGCAGCCCCTCCACGTTTTCCCATGCAAAAGGCAGTGCATCCTGGTGGTCAGTCTTTTTAACTCTCCACCTAGAGGATGAGGCTGGTTTTGGTTCCAGGAGTTGAGTCTTATTTCCAGTAAAGCCATCGCATTTCGTTAAACATGTTAGCCTGCCCTCTCCGCTCTGGTTCTCTTAAAATTCATGAAGTAAGACCGATGCCGAAGACATGGGCTCAAAGGAGAAGGGCACCCTAGTTGATTTGTGCAGCAGAAGCAAGATTCAAAACCAGGGTCCTTGATGGGCAGAGTGGCACATGCCTGTCATCCCAGCTACAGGAGGCTGAGGAAGGAGGATTACAAATTCAAGACCAGCCTGGGAAACTTAGCAAGAGTATGTTTCAAACAACAAACAAACATGAACAAAACCAGTCTTCTTCATTTCATGTCTCATTCTCCAGTGGGTAAGAGTCCGGGCTCTGCCATGGTCTAGCTGGGTGACCTTCGGCCTTTCTGAGCAGTGAGGGAGCAGTGAGGGGCTAGGGACAGATCACATTGCCTTGGGACTAAGCCTCGGGGTACAAAGGCAAATGGCATCCCGTCAGTTGGTGTCAGAGAGCTGTGGAAAGAACGCCCTTTCCTCCTGCAGCCTCCTGGGGGAGCTTCCCTTGGCTGGCCCCCTCAGGTCTCTCTTCACAATGCCTGTCACTCCGAGTCCTTGTGTAGACTACTTAAGGATTGTGATGGGGAAAATAAGCAGGTACCACAGGGCCTCTGGGAAAAAAAGCATCCCAGCATTTCTTAGAACAGATGGAGAGACAGACAGACAGACAGACAGATAGACAGCAAACACTCACACACAAGCTGTAAATTTCCAGCAGGTCTTTAAGAAGAAGCCAAGATAAATGAGAATTAACTATCTGTGCTGCTCTTGAGCAGCAAAGCTGGGGGACCAGAAACAGGCCGCCAAGGGTGTTCCCCCGGGTTTACTCAGTCTGGAATGTGGGAGGAGCCAGCTCCCTTCCTGGGTGAGGCCGGACAAGGTCTTTACGGTGCAAGTTTGTGTTTCAGAGAGGCCTTCTTCCTAGTGACTGCTTCTGAGGGAAGCAGGGTTCTATTGGGCAGTGGCTGCTGGGGCCTGGTTTCCTTGTGCCTCACTGTAGCAGCATTCCTGATGCAAGAGAGGAGTAAGGGAAGGGGAGGACAGATGGCCTCTGAAGGTCTGTGCTAATTTCCTATGGTTGCCATAATGAATCTCCTCAAACAGTGGCTTAAAGAACTAGAAAGTTGCTTTCTCCCAGGTCTAGTGACTGGAGGTATAAGGCCAACATAGCAGTAGGAACACATGCCCCCTTCGTACGGTCTCTAGGGACAAATCTTTCTTGCCTGTTCCCAATCCAGGTGGCTGCGGTGTTCTTTGGTGTGTGGCAGCGTGACTCCAACCCCTGCCTCTGTCCCAGCTGCCCTTCCTTTTATCTTCTTATAAGCGCACTTAGCATTGGGTTTAGCGTCCATATGTGGGGGTGCAGATGCCCGCCGCGTGTAGGAAGACACCAACAGACACTCACTCATGCAATTCGCAAGGGGTCTTTATTATCCAGGCATGCGTGGGGCTCACTGAACACACAGGAACAGAGAGCCCCGAGTTGGGCCCGAGTAGGGCTTATATGTTTTAGAACAAAGGGAGGAGGGGTCTTTGCAAGCGCGGTTACAGA
>PVLD010025158.1:0-24186 GCA_004027595.1 Dinomys branickii | reverse complement strand
CTGTAAATAAAGATAACTTCACTTCTTCCTTTCCTATCCTTATTCCTTTTACTTCTCTGTCTTGTCTAATTGCTCTGGTTAATGTTTCTAGCACTATATTGAATAGGAGTGGTGACAGTGGACATCCTTGTCTTGATTTTAGAGTGAAAGCTTTCAGGTTTTGTTCATTTAGTGTGATGTTTGCTCTTGGTTTGTGATAAATGGCTTTTATCAGAGTGAGGCAAAGACCATCTATTTCTATTTTTTTGTAGGTTTTCTTTTTTATCATGAATGAGTGTTGGACTTTGTCCAAAGCTTTTTCTGCATCTATTGAGATGATTATGTGATTTTTGTCTTTGACTCTGTTGGTATGATGTATTACATTGATTGATTTGCATATACTGAACCATCCCTGCATCCCTGGAATGAATCCTACTTGATCATGGTTTATTATCTTCTTGATGATTTACTGAATTCTGTTTGATAGTAGTTTTTACATCTATGTTCATTAGAGAGATTGGCCTGTAGTTCTCTTTTTTTGATTGGGTCTTCCTCTGGTTTTGATATCAGGGTTATACTTGCCTCCAGGAATGACTGAGGGAGAATTCCTTCTCTTTGAATGACAATAAAGAGTTTGAGAGGAACTGGCATTAAATCTTCTCTAAATTTCTTATACAGTTCAGCTGTGAATCAGTCAGAACCTGGGCTTTTCTTTGTAGTTAAGTTTTTAATTACATTTTCAATTTCATGGACTGACATTGGGTTATTCACAATTTTTATGTCTTCTTGATTCAGCTTTGGTGATTCATATGTCTAAGAATCTATCCATTTCTTCTGTGTTTTCAATCCTGTGAGAGTGAGGATTTTTGAAGTAGGTATTGATGATCTTCTGAATTTCTATAGAATCTGTAGTGATTTCACTCTTCATTTCTTACTGCACCAAATTGAGATTTTTCTTCCTTTTTTTGATAAGATTGTATAGATGCTTATGAATTTTATTTATTCTTTCAAAGAACCAACTCTTTGATTCATTAATTCTTTATATTGTTTTATTAGTCTCCACTGTGTTAATTTCTGCTCTGATCTTTATAATTTCCTGCCTTCTTTAGGGATTTGGGATTGACTTGCTCTCCTTTTTCTAGAAGTTTGAGGTGCAGCATAAGGTTGTTTATTTCTGCTTGTACTGTTTTCCTGAGAATTTCCTGCTGTAAATTTCCCTCTGAGGAGAGGACTGCTTTTTTTGTGTACCACAGGTTCCAGTAAGTTGTATCTTCATTTTTGTTTGATTGTAAATATTGTTTAATTTCTTCATTAATTTCATCTGTGACTCACTGGTTGTTCAGGAAGTTGTTATTTAATTTCCATGAATTTATGGAGTTTTTGTGATTTCTTTTGTCAATAATTTCTAATTTCATTGCACTGTGGTCAATTAATAGGGGATAATTTCAGTTCATTTGCATTTACATAAACATGTTCTATGGTCTAGTATGTGGTGTATTTTATAGAATATCCTGTGTGTATCTAGGAAGAATGTGTATTCTGATGTTGTTGTATTGAACACTCTGTAGAGGTCCAAGTCATTTCTTCACAAGTTTTGTTTAGTTCTGCTATTTCTTTGCTGCTTTTTTGCCTAGTTGACCTACCTCTTTGTGACAATGGGCTGTTAAAGTCCCCTATTACAATTGTGTTATTGCTTATTTGATTTTTCATGTCTGTTAAAATCTGTCTTATATAGTTGGGTGCTCTTATAGCTGATGCATAGATATTTATGGTTGTCATCTTTTCCTTTTGAAGTTTTCACCTAACAAGTATGTAGTGACCTTGTTTGTCTCTTTTGGTCATCTTGGTTTGAAGTTCACATTGTCTGCAAACAGAATAGCTACCCCTGCTTTTTCTGGGTTCCTGTTGCATGGAGTATTGTTTTTCATCCTTCGATTTTTCAGGCTATGAATTTCCTTTTGAGTTACACACGTTTCTTGTATACAGCATATTGCTGGAATTTGTTTCTTGATCCATTCTGTCAGTCTACTTCTTTTGATTGGTGAATTGAGACCATTTACTTAGATGGTTATAACTGATATGTACTAGATTATCATTATCATGTTATTTTCTTGCTCTTGGTTCCCACTTTTAGCCTCTGTTTATTTGTTTTCTCTGCTTGTTGGTTCCTTTCTGCTATTTTTAAAATTGTGGCCATTTTTATCTCTTTCTAGAATATCTTGTAGTACTCTTTGTAGGGTTGCTTTGGCACTCAAATTTCTTCAGTTTTTTCCTTATTGTGGAAATATTTTATTCTTCACTAATTTTGAAGGATAGTTTCGCAGAGTACATCAATCTGAGTTGGAAGTTGTTTTCTTTCAGGACCTGAAATACTTCACTCCAAGCACTTGATTTGGTGGTTTGTGTTGAGAAATCTCCTGTGATTCCGATGGGCTTTCCTTTATAGTGATCTGGTGTTTTTTCCTCTAAAAGCTCTTAATATTCTGTGTTATTTCCTGAATTTCTGGGATCTTGATTATTATGCATTTTGATGTAGATTTATTTTGGTTGTGGCTAATTGGAGTTCTATATGCCTCACTCAATTGTAATTCAGATTCTTTTCCTATGCTTGAGATATTTTCTGCTATTACTTGTGCAAGTAGTTATTTATGTCATTTGTGTTCAGTTCTGCTGTTTCATTGACACCTATCTGTCTTATATTGTTTGTCTTTGCATCATCGTGCTGCTGGTGAATTGTTATTTTCCATTTCCTTGTTATTTTTAAGAGATCTTTCCTTTAGCGGTCTTTAGCTAAAATAGTGTCTTTGAAGTCTGAAAATCTATCTTCAGTTTTGTTCAAGCAGTTTTGCCAGTTTTCTACAGAATTTTTAATTTCCTGGATATCTGTTTGAATGTGTGTTATGCATTCTAATTCTTTCCTTTATTGTTCATTCAAGGTTTCCTCCATTATTCTATGCTTCTCTATATTTTATGTATGTCTTATTTAGATATGCTGAGAAATTCTTTCATTATTGTTGCCATTTCTTTTTTTTTTTAACCTAAGAGATTATTTCTGATCTGATTTCTTTGCCTGATGGAGTTCTTTCCTTACTTCAGTTGCTATCATTTCAGAAATTTCAGGTGTTTTACTTCTAAATTCTTCTATGTCAATGTCTCCTGGACTTGATGGATGGGCTGGATCAGCTAGAGATATATGATTGCATTTTGCTCTTTCATTTTGACATTTTCAAAGCTCCGGAAGTTCACCTGGGCTCAGCATCATTTCTGCAGTGGTGGGGGTAGGGTAGTGTGCATGAGCTACTCTTCTTTGTCTCGCCAGTGTCATGGTCCAATTTCTTAAGACTCCATTGTATGGAGGCAGGAATTATTGTCTTCTGAAGCCTTTGGGAGCAGAAATTGCATCCCTTCAATCCTCCTCTTTGCTTGCATAGTGAGCTCATTATGAGTGAGCCCTGGGTCAAGGAGAGGGGAAATAGATCCACTTCAAATGAGGGGAGAATCAAATAATTTGCCCTTCTTTAATTTACCAGAGTGATCAAGGACAGTGAGCACCAATGAAAACTTAGAATTTAGTGACTAAGAAATTCAGGGACTATTCAGAGACTAGATTTAGGAGAATATGAATTAGAAGCCACTGTTGAAGATATTTGAAAAGAAATACAGTTGGTGGAATAAGACTCCATGTGGGGAGAAGTATTTAGGCCTGATTTTGTGTTCTTAAAAGATTATTAGAAATCTGGGAAGTAAACATTTATTTTATAGGGAAGGGGATTGAAGTCACCATTTTAAATTCTTGTTTGTACAATTTTAATTAGCTTTATATCACCATAGTTCAGAGGTTACCATAGTTTCTATGTAAGAAAAACTTTGGAGAAACTCATAATTTTATCTCCCAAATAATTAATTTGTGTTTCTTCTTTTATATAACCTGGAAACCCATGTGTCCAAACATACTAACAGCGCATAGTATTTGGTCCTGAAATTTGTTTGGTCTTGAAAATCTCAGGGAAACATGGATTCTTCTCTACACAGTCTGTGGTAGTGTTGCTCAGAGACTAGACAGAAAGTTTTGCTTGTGTAGGTTTTCATTCGAAATATGTGTTTGTTATTTAACTGTCATTCCTTTGAGGTAAATTCATCTTGTCTGTATAACCAATGTTTGGGAGTGCTTTCAGTCTTTTGTAGAAGCCTGCTTAAAAAATTATTTTTCTTTAATATTGATTCTGTACATTCACTGTCATTCACTACAGAGGTTTTATTTCAGAAGGAACAAATATTTTATCCCTATACATTTTTGAAAAGTCCTTAGTTTTCTTGTTGTAACATTGTGTCTCAAGCCTGACATTGGAAGCAAAATATTCAGAAGGAAGGGAATCAAGATGATCATCCAGTGACCAGAGAGACCCAGAGGTAAAGGCTGCAAACTGGGGGAAGAGCGAGGGAAATTCAAGCTGAAAAAGACAAAGAACTAATAGAATCCATTGAAGATAGAGGCCTAGGAAACAGTGGTAAATCCGCATTTTGCATGTCCTCTGTTCCTTTGTGTGCCTTGTTATACTTGCACCAAAGAGCTGTGGGTAAGCTTCTAGATTCAAGTGCGTTCTTGACCTCCTCTTATCTCTTCCTCATTTTTCTTTGGAATAAATCACACCTGGCTTGTTCCCCACCGTTTGCTATGTCCCATTGTTCTAGGGCCTCAATCTTCATCTACATCAGGACAAGAACCCAGGGTTCAGGAGTTGGTTACATCATGGGGTTGTCTTCTCTACAGAGAGGTAAATGTGGTGGAATGGCTGGATTGTACAGTCTCTTTCTGTTCTCTTCTCATTCGAGGAAACAGTGTGTACCCTCATTTGGGTTTTTCTGTCTCTATGTTTACAACAGATCCCTCTTGATGGATTCACTGGTCCAGGAATAGGTTATGATCCAGGGCCCACATCTCTCATGTCTCTGGTGATTGGTCCCCTACTATAACTTTTGCAGAGCCGGTGTCTAACAAATAATCTAGTTCCCTCGGAAAAAATTTTCTAGAAGAAAGGTTAAAGTTAAGGGAGAGTTTTCCCCAGGCCATTTTATTATTCTAACTCCCTGTAAGCAGGCAGTGTTCTGGAGGGTGGGAAGCTAGTTCTGGAACTCACTTGACCACTTTCTTCAGGCTTTTGGGGAAAAACCCTACTACTTCTGTACACTAAATCTCCTTGATACTATCAACCCTCTTGCCTGGAGGTCAGGTTAAGATATATTCTTGTGAGGTATTTCTTTGTTCCTGGATTGAGAGTGTCAGGATTTATTTAATTCAAATCCATCTATCCATCATGGGGATCAGGCCCTGGGCACATGTTTTCTTGAAGATGACCTACCCTGTGGAACAGGGATCCATTCTTTCGCTGTCTCAGGCAAAGAGAGAGATGGGGAGAGAGTAGCCAGAGATGTAAGGCTGTACCCATATCTCCTACTCTCTCTTACAAAAAAAACAAACTAAAATTCAGAAGCCATGGGCTGCCTGCAACATCTGTCAAAAACAGTTTACCATAGTACCTCTAAGACAGGGAAAAATCTAGTGAAGGAGCAGTGTATCATAGTAATTCTAGTATACGGGAGCAGTGGTCAGAGGAACAGTTTGCTGTACTAGCTCTAGTATGGAAGACCTTGAGGGAGCCTGCAAGATGGTAACGGGTCTTACAAAATTAAGATAAACCATCACTCTAACCCTTTTTAAAGCAGTTCTTGCTTTACAGTCTCTCTTTCTCTCCTATTCTTTCACCCTCTCTCAAATCTTACTGGTGTTAGCTTATTACAGGGGATCTATGCACTAACTCATCACCCTTAAAAAAGTTCTGACTAGTCTATTTATAGTTATTACCCCATAATATTATAGTTCAACTTGGCCAATACATCTAAGAGTTCACTCTGATTTAAAAACAACTGTTTTGTTTGTTCTTTGTTTATTGGCCCATTTAAATGGATTAAGTTACCTACAATTTTTTTGTTAAAGCTTCTTGAGGTCATATCAATTTTATTTTTCTTTTATTTTCTATCCTTATAAACTTCTAGTTCTTTTGGGCCTTCCATAAAAACCTGGCTATCTAGGATTTTTGAGATAGCCAAATTCACTTAAAATGTTAAAGAATGATGTCAAATGGGCTTCAAGCACACACAGAACTTGCAAATAAAACCTTAAAGTTTGATAGCATAAAGGTTATATATGTTTTAGATTAATGTGTATGTTTCTATATGTCAATTTTAAGATAATATATGTTCTACTTAGGTTGGCTTGTAAATAAGCAGGTACTCATGATATTAGCATTAATGGTTTTTGGTTTAAATAGCTTAACAGTGAGCTAATTTAGATAAGTTGCTAAAAGTAGAGATGCCTTTAAACATGGTGACATTTTTCCATCGAGGATGTTAGCAAATCAAAACAATTATAAAATCTTATTTTATAAATGCAAGGCCTATTGTTATCTGTGTACAATAACTTAAGAATCGTTCCTTAGTCAAAAATAATACATGTAATTTTAGAAAATGTTAACTGTTATGACTTATTTCTCATAGGTTATGTAAAGTAATTATTAAGATAAATAAGTAGGGAGCCTTTGGACTGGGAGAACCTGCTGGACAAGATTCTCCTCTTGAATAAAAGAGCAGCTGCCTGAACCAGTTTGTTCAGTTTTGTATTCTGACGCAATGTCTTTGTTTTTTTCCCAGTGTCTTAACAGTGATATATCCTAACAAATGATAGTAAATATATGACTATAACATATTTTAGTTGTAATAAAAGGTTATGTTCTCTATACAAAAACCCATAAGTCTTTTTTATGATAGTAAATTGCTCTGTCTTGAACTTACAAAACTAGATTTGCAAACTTTTGATCACTAAAGTACGTTTTAAGAGTTAAACAAAATGTTGGCTTACAAAATGTTTTCAATAATCAGTTTATAATTAGTTAAATAAACAACTATTATCTTAGTTTATACCCTAATCTATACATCTAACAATGAGATATACTATTAGTTTAAGCTTGAAATTTAAGTTATAAAGTTAAAACAACATAAGTTTAATGTACACAAAATAACTGATGTGTTCTTTTTATATAATATATATCCGGACCTTAGACATAAAAAGATCAAAATTTTACATCGCTCTAAGTTTGGTTCTATTATTTAAAACTTGATAGTTTTGGTTACATACACATTTTGTTTTTGTAAATATTCATTTTGTTATTGTATAAGTGAGATACACTTGTATACTAGCTAGGAAGTCTACTTGTGGTCCGCTGAACTGTTTCCTAAACTTTTCAGACTTCCAAAGAGATGTTCTCTAATTCCTGTCATTGCAGATACATACTATACACCTCTTAAAAAGTCTAAATTTTTTCTTAAGTGTAAAAACTTACTCCTAATTTAAAATTTTCCCTATAAAACTTTATAACTGTAAAAATTTGGCTTGTGAGACAATCATGGTTAAAAATATAGCCATACCTTGTTCATATTTTATATTTCAAAGTAACTGATATTTGGATAATATGGTAGTTAATCCTACTGTTCCCACTTCGGTACTGGTGTAGCTGACATTCTGAGTGCTCAACAACTTAATCTTAGAGATGCTGCTAAAGAGAAATAATTGGTATGAGAAAACAGCCAATTTTTGACCCTGTCCCTCCAAGATCCTTGAGGACCCAGGATATGAGGAGACTCTCTGGAAGATGGTATAACTCTTGTGAGCCCCCCAACTTCCTGAGTAGGGAGATTATTAGTCCTTATAGGACAGGAGTCAACCACTGCACATTGTGCTTAAAGGAAAGCCACTGAGGAATACATGTTTCCTGTGCTTCTACAGTAAAGCATATGGTCAAGCAAGACCATGACTCATCCTTGTACATGACATTAACGGTGGAACTAAGAGACTATATATGGTCAAAAGTAACCCCTGAGGAGCTTTAACTGACCTTAATATATGTATAGCAGGTGGTTCATTTTAATTAACATAGGTCTAACTTCAACTTGGCTTTAAACAAACACCAGAAAAGTATTACCAACAAGATATATAAAATATAATTGTAATTTAGGCTAGATATTCAAGAGTGTCCAGTTACTACACTGACCCCTGTTAACCTTTTCCAGCTATACCTGCAACTTGTCACTATCATGCCTCCACAAGGGTAAAAAGCCATAGTGATAGCTATAAAAGCTTGACACTAGGTCACACAAATCAATCATTCCCACTACAAAATCATAAAAAGCACAAATGATTCCAAAACAAAAAACTATATGTCTAGCTCATATACTTAGGAAGGCAAGACCAGTTTTTATATCTAGGTGAGAGAAATTACAGTCAAAGCAGTCGTCTCTTCCCTAATAGGCCCTCATGGGGCAGCCTGGGACCAATCACTCCAACCTTGGACCACCCTTAGGACAAGAACCTGGAGACAGGGAGCTGATTATACCAGCCTCCATCTTTCCTCAACAGGAAGTTGCTCCTCAACAGAAAAGTTTGTTATATCTGAAAAAACATCTGATTGGTATAAAAACTTATGTAACATTCTTTCTTCTGTATAACCAAATATGGCAGCTCTCTAAAGCAACTGAAGGTAAATGTAGATGAACTTTGACTTCTTTCATTACTCAAAATATTCAGCCAAATTTGATTAGGGACATAGTTTTATCTCTTCAAGTAACAGGTTAGTAATGAAGGAGCTTCTAGCAGTGCTACAAGGTGGCTATTGCTACTCCCGTTGTACAGAGGGATAAAGACTCAATTTAAAGTTAAACATTTGCCCAAAACTGTTTATTTCAGAATCTACATAGCTAGCATTTGAATTGTACATATTTGACTCATTAAACTACACTTTTTCTTCTAAGAGGATTTTTTGGGGTAGGGGACTTTAGTTTTCATTGCTGTAGTTTTCACATTGCATAATAATTGCTCTCTACAGGGGCAGCCTTTGCCTTCTCTCATATTTCCAGACCACAAAAGGATTAAAGGAAAAGTGGTTTGTTATGTGCATATGTCCTACCTTGTGAAACATATACAAATAAATAGTGAAGTAAAAGAATTTAAATCTTTGTTGCTCTCTTCTCTTCTAAACCAGAAAATGGGAACACAGTAATATGAAAGGGTGCAAAGCACTGTTTGTTTCAAATCTGCTTTCTGTTTTTGTGAGTGCTCTTAACAGGGCCTGTGACTGCAGAGTGAGTAACACTGTGGGAAGTGGAGGCCATCAGCCTGGCCTAAGCAGATGAAAGGGTGAATAACACAAGGAAAGAGATGGACCTGGAGCTCAAGGAAAAGATATGTCTGTCTGTTCGTGCTACTTGATAGCAGTAAGTCTAACTAGATGAGTAGTTCCAATTCCATGGTTGGGTTATAAATATTCCTGAGAATAATATCATATGGTCAGCAGTCAGTGAACATGTTCTGAGTTTCCTGAATGAAAAACACTCTTAATAAACATAACTTGGGTGGCCTCATTGCTACTGCTCAATTCACTGTGTGTCATATGTGGTGACCATAAAAGATCATTTACTAATGTTAGTTACTTAGAAAAGGTAAATTTGAAATGATAGCTACTAACATCTATAATATACTTTAATTATAGGAAGTGGTTTACAATATTCAAAATAAATGAATTTCATCAAAAGTAAATCACTAATGACTTACAACTTTAACACTTTCAAGTCAATACATTGAAAATAAAATCATGTCACTCTTGAAGAACTCACAGAAGACTAAGATTCTAATGAAAGTAACTAGAAAATCCAGAAAAAATACAAATAAAACAAGGTAACTGACAATTTTCTATCCTTGTGAGCATTCTTATTGTCAGTTGTTTAGATTTTACCCATTGTAATAGATGTTTAGTGCTATTCACTGTTATTTTAATTTGCATTTTACTGATCACATACTTTTGAGCATCTTTTTAGATGTTTGTCATTTGTATATTTTTTAGATGAGATGTGTTTGGTCTGTTTCTTCCTGGAAGTGATGGGTTCCTTATTGTTGAGTTTTTATTGTTTTTTGTTGATTTTTGAACAGAAGTCTTTTAATGATTAGGTGTTTGGTGAATATTTTCTACCGTTGTGAAACTTATCTTGATATTTTCTTATTAGCACCTTTCACGTTGCCTAAGTTTTTAATTTTAATAAGTTCAAACAAGTAGTCCACTATTATCCAGTTTTTATTTCCTAGTTTTCATTTACTTGGAGTCAACTGAGATCTGAAAATATTAAATGGAAAATTCCAGAAATAAATAATTTATAAGTTTTAAATTATGCAACATTCTTAGCAGCATGGTGAAATCCTGCCACTTCCTACTCTCACTTGCCTGAGCCAATTTCCACATTAGTCTATTCAACATTAGTCTCTGAATGTATATCTCAATGATAGAGTGTTTCCTTATTTTACTTGATAATGGCCCCAAACTATAAGAGTAGTGGTGCTAAGAAGATACCAGGGTATAAAACATGAAGGAGCAGATTAACTCTGGTCTTATGTAGCAAAACTTCAGAGCACATAAAGAAAGCATAGGATGCATATATAGGCTCTGGTACTATCTGTGGTTTCAGGAACCCACTGTATAACCCTTGCGGATGAAGGGGCTACTGTATCCATTTCCTCTTTCATGGATTGTGATTTCATTACAGTATCTAAAAACATAACAGAACCCAAAGACATCTTGATTTTCTTCTACTTTCTTTCAGAAATGTTATTGATGTTTATTTTACATTTAGGTCTACTATTGATTTTGCGTAAAATTTTGAAAACTAAAACATCTATGTCTAAATTTTTGGCATTGGAATATGTAATTATTCCAACATTATTTGTTTAAAAGAATATCCTTATTGCACTGGATTATCTTTTTTGCTTGACCGAAGATTAGTTGGCTACATGCATGTGAGTCTATTTCTGGGCTCCATTCTATTGCACTGATCTAATTTTGTATTCTTTTACCGCGTGGTTTTGATTGGTGTAGATGTATAGGAAGTCTTGAAGTTAGCTAGTATCAATTCTCCACTTTGTTCTTCATTATTGTCTTATCTAGCTTAGGTTCTTGGCCTCAGCATAGAAATTTTAACATCAGTTTATTGTTATTTGCAAAATAACCTGATTGAATTTTGTGTGGGATTTTATTGAATCTATACGATTCTTTAGGAAAAATTTACATCATAATATTGAGACTTCCTTTCCATGAACATGGCATAGCATCCCATTTATTTAGGTTTTCTTTAATTAGTTTTGTAGTTACCTTTCTACAGATTCTGTACATATTATGATACATTTGTACCTATATATTTCATTTTTTTGAAATATAAATAGTAATATAAATGATATAGTTTTAAATTTTAAATTCTCATGCTGGTGTATAGAAATGGAACTGACTTTTGTGTTTTAATTTGTCTTCTTTAATATTGCTGTAATTGCTTCTTGGTTCCAGGAGGTGGTTCTTTGTTTCATTTTAAAACGTTATTTAAAATCTTCCACATAGAAAATTATGTCATTTGAGGGCAAAGATGCTCTTTTGTTCCCAAACAATATACTTTTTATAAACTTTTTACTTATTACATTAAGTAGAGCTGTTTTATGGTGCTGAATAAGAGTGGTGAGAGGGATTCTTGCCTTGTTCCTGATCTTGAGGAGAAGGCACTTAGCGTCTCACTATCAGATATAATAGTCTCTGCAGGATTTTGCAGATGTTTTTATCATGTTGAAGAAGTTTCCTTCTATTCTTATTCTTGGTTCCAGGAGGTGGTTCTTTGTTTCATTTTAAAATGTTTGATGAGAGTTTTTATCATGAAGGTACTGGGTTTTGCCAAATGCTTTTTCCTCTTTCATCTGTCATATGATTTTTATTGTTTAGATTGTTGATATTACAGATTACATCAGCTGATTTTCAATTGTGCAACTAGACTTGCACACCTAGACTAAATCCCCTTAGTCACATGATTCATTTTATATTTTGTTAAATTTAATTTGCTAGCATTTCATTCAGAACTTTTATTTCTATGTTAATTACAATATTGGTCATTTTTCTCTTCGGGGGTGTCTATTTGATTTGGGTTTAATTAAGGCCACCCTGGTTTCCACAAGATGCAGTAGGAAGTGCTCTGTGTCTGTTTCTGGAGAAAAGTGCAGATAATTAGAATTATTTTTATTAATTGGTATAACTCACCAATGACATTATCCAAACTTGGTGCTTTGTTTTGAATAATTTTGAAAATTATTAATCATAGAATCCATTTCTTCAATAAACACAGGCCTACTTAGATGACCAATTGTTCTTTGTGTGATTTTTGGTAATTTATAACTTTTAAGAAATTGGTTCATTTCATTAAAGTTATCTTCTTTATGGGCATAGTGGCATTTGTAATAAACTTTCGTTATACTTTTTAATGTCTATGAGATTAATAATGATGCCTACTTTAGCATTTCTTTTTTTAATCCTCATTTTTTATTTTAAAGAAAATAGTAAAAACAAAAGAACAATAGCAGCATATCAACATCACAAACATAAACAAAACAAAGCAAGAACATGAAAAATGATACACGATTTCAAAGCAAAATGATAGGAATTAACAGTGGTTGTTACATTACATATTGTTATCTTCAAATACATTGCTCAGATTACCAGATGTAACAGTGGAAGATTGCTCAAACCATTAAGGAGAATAAAAAATAATTATTAAATAAAACATTAGAGACAATACGGAGTTTCGTTAGACAAGATGGTAGGAATTCACCAGTGGTTGCTCCATTTTATATTGCTGTCTTCAAATCAGTTGCTCAGGTTACTAGATAGAAGCATGCAAAACTGGTCATAATATAAAAAGGTTTTAGCTTTAGCATTAACTGTTCCTTTCAATATACTCTCAGACATCAGCAGTACAGTTATCCCAGCTATCCTTCTTATACATATATATATGTGTGTATATATATATATACATATTCATTTCTGATATTTGTTAATTTGTGACTTCTCTTATTTTCTCATTTGCTCTTACTTGGTAGAGCATTTTGTATAGGTCAGGTTAAATTGATTAATAATGATGTTTACACTTTCTTTATTCTTTCCAGGTATTTTTTACTGATCTTTTCACTATACAGAGAAATACAATAAAGTTTTGATCATAATTATATTTAATTTTTTTCTTTAGATCTTCCCTTGTTGCTGAATTACTTTCATTTTTTATTGACATATATTAACACGGTGTCATAAAACCATATCTGATAAAGCACTAGCATCTGCAGTCCACTTAAAACTCAATTGTAAAAACAGAACAAAACAATCAACTTGAAAATGGGCAAAAGTCATGAAGAAACATTTTATGGATTAGAATACACGAATATAAAAGGACACATCAAAAGATGTGTAACCTCATTAGTCACAGGAAAATGCAAATTAAAAGCAAAGTGAGATTTTAAAACATATCTATCAAAATACCTGAAATAAAAAATAGTGACCCTGGGTGATGGTGAGGATGAGGACAAAGCTGGTCAGTTAAGTTTCTGGTGAGAATGTAAAATTAGTCACTCTGAAATATAATGTGACAGTTGCTTACAAATAAACATGTAATAAGCATACGATCCAGCTATTGTACTCCTTGACATGTAGTCCACAGGGGAAAACACCTTACATTTACATAAAAATCTGTATAGCAATGTTAATAATAGCCTTATTCGTACTAGGCCAGCTGGAATCAGTCCTGGAGATGAATGGCTAAATAGACTCTTGTACATAATACCATGGAGAGCTATTCTGCAATACAGTGTACTAGTTATTAATACACACACAACTTGGGTGAATCTCCAGGGACTTATGTAGAGTTGAAAAAGTCAACCCCTAACAGCTACATACCATATAACTCTATTTATATAACATTTCTGTAAATGCCAAAATTTTAGAAATTGATGACAGGTTGCTAAGGATGTGTGTGAGGAGGTGGGAGTCGGAAGGGGTTGTGTAGATATGGTTATGAAGGGACAGGATGAAGGCTGCTCATGATGTTGGACCTGCTGAGTACTTTGACAGTGGTGGTGGACGGAGGAGCCACAGTGAGTTTATTCACAAGTGGGTCCAAGTAAGACAAGGATGTCATATCAGTGTCACCTTTCCAGTTATGACATCATGCCATAATTTTGCAAGATATATACCACAGGGGAAACTTGGCAAAACGGATAAAAGATTTCTATGTATTATTCCTCAAAACTGCATGTGAGTCTATAACTATCTCAAAAAATTTCAATTAAAAGGAAGGTTAACCAAAATACCATTTAAGTGTAAAAATAATTATCTTAAATATGACTAAGCTGTATTACCTATTACTCTTTTTATTGAATTTTTACTTCTTTCTTTTTTGTTAAGAGATAAGATTTAGAACCAGCTAAAATTAACATAGGAAAAGAGAAAATAAGGCTGCCTAATTTATTTACTAAGATAAATGAAAATACTTTTTTGTTGTGGAATGTTTGTCTATTACTGACTCCTGTAGTTACTCAAACATAGATTTAAATATGTTCTTTAAATACTTAAGATAAACACTGGTAAATTAATCCACCACTAATGAATGTCTACTTCCCAATCAAGATGAAATGTAACAACTGCCATCTTGACAGGAAAATAAAATTAAAAACAAATAAGAACCCACGCTTTAGACTATAAACTGTACATGACTACAAAATACAAATTCATTAAAGATGAAAATCTGAAGGTCTATGTGTTGAAGTCTTAACCCTCAGTAATTTAGGATATGCTTTTATTTGAAATACCATCATTTCAGGCATAGTTAATTAAGATAAAATAGAGTCAAATTGGAGTAGGGTGGATCCTTAATCCAAAGTTCTCGAAGTGGGCATTTTTGACACAGACACATGCAAAGGAAGAACACTATGTGAAGAAGGAAGAGATTGGGTTGACCCTTTTATAATCTAAGAAACACCAAAGATTGCTGGGAAACACCACGAACTAGCCATAGAACAGATTGCTCCTACCAACTCTTGGGAGGAACCGACAGTACTAAATTTTTTTGAATATGGTTATAGATTATTTGCAATATGATAGTGGTGATGATGTAGGCAAAAAATTATCAAAAGCTACTTATACAACATTCAGAGAAACATTGCTATTTTCTTTTTTATTAAGAAATAAGAAAATCAATATACCAACCAATATTTTATTTTAAATACTTAGAAAAAAATAACCTGCAACAAATAAAAAGAAAATGAGAGAATCAAAGCTGACACATTGGAAAATGGTAAGAGTGGAAGTGCATTTAAGGCTTAGGCTTTAGGAACAAGCTGTGAAGAAGCAAAAATGTACACTGTCACAAATGTAGCTGTGATAAAATAATGAAAAATGATGAAAAAAAGAAATACATCAGTTGTGTGGGAGATTTAAGATTGCTAAAGCAATATGTCATAGTGTTAAGGCACTATGTTAAAGTATCATAGGGCACTATGAACAACTACTTCCTAAAAAATTGGAAAGTCTTATTAAAAAGCAAACTATTTGCAAAATAAAACTGTACAAAATTACAGAAGAAAAGGACAAGATCTCACATACATAGAGAAAGTTTAACAATGATGACAGTTTCAGGCATGGACAATTTCAAAATTTTAAGAAATGATCGGATCTCAGAACACTCAACTTGTTCCAAAATATAAAGTAAGAGATAATCTTTATCAAAGGTTTAGACAGTATAAAAAATGTGGAATCAAAGGATACCTGCAGGATGTGGTGTAGGAAGCGTATACCTGCAATTACCATGCAATAAAACCTGCCTCAGGCTTCCTTTATTAAGTGCTTGCTCTGAGAAGCAGAGGGAATCTGTCAAGCCTATTGCTGGCACTGGCCACTTTAATACCACAGAACATCTATCAGGATCTGTAATCAACTTAATCTCCTAGAAGAAGAAACCAAGAATTGAGAAGGGTAATGAGTCTTTCTCTGATATTTGGGTGTTGATGAAATGGGGCCCCAACCCTCCCTCTTCCCTTCTGGTCCATACCTGGGCAAGGCTATCATGAATTGACATACTCCATCTTTTGGTACTGCTGAGTTCAAGCTTTGGGAACCTTCAGCACCCAGGAACCCTTGTGGTGGGTCAGTGCTTCCACCACAAGAGCACAGATTGCTCACTGCTTCTTTGGCATAAGCTGTTCTGAAGCAGCCTGGAAGCCTGCTTTGCTATGAATCCCACTGTGTGAGTGATACATGTTCCAGTCCATGCTGGATGCACGCATGGAATCACTAGCCTCAACATCTGCTATGGATTGGATTGTGTTCCTGAAAAGAGAAGTGTTGGAGTTTGAAACCTGGTACCAGGGAATGTGACTGTATATAGAAATAGGGTCTTCAAGTTAAATTGTCTTTAGGGTGGGACCTAATCCAACATGACTCCAACCCATGACCTCATTTAACCTTAAGTACCTCTTTAAAGGTCCTATCCCAAACATAGTCCCATTAGGGGTTAGTGTTTCAAATATGAACTAGGGACACCATTCTGTCCATCACAGAAATACAGAATATTCCTATATGTATCAGTTGCCTTGTGCTGAAAATAAAACCACCGTAAACCATAATCAACAACCATTTACTTTCCAGACAGTTGTGTAGTTGGTTATGTGCAAGTCTTCTTGGCCCTCTGGAGTGACTCATCTGAAGCCAGCTTCCAAGGCCAGCGGGAGTGGTGGAATCTGGAGGATCTTGTCTAGAGGAATTGGTCTCTGTTCCCTGGGGTCTTGCACCTCCCACCAGGTTGGCTTGGGCTGGAGCACTTGGCAGCTAGATGGAGCTCCACAGGCAAACACAGGAGAAGGGCAAGGGCTACATCCACCAACAGAGATTGGTGAAGGTTAGTAAAAAGCCAGCTGAGATTCCGAGTAGGGAAATAGTGCTACCCCAGGACGGGAACAGTGAAATAGCCATGCTGCAAAGGAGGTATGGAAACAGGTAAGGAATTAGTTACCATGTTGGTAAGCAACCTACCTACAGCTACTTTATTTGTATAAAGTAATTTTGTCAAAATCCGACTGAAATTTCATTGGAATATGACAAAATGACTGTCAATTGTAAAGAATTAAGATGAATACATTTAAAAAATTTTGAAGAGTAATGAGAAAATCACACTGATTAAATATTAAAATATATGAAGCAGTTGTTAAAATGATGTGGTATCAGAATAAGAAGATTCCTTTTGAAAGAGACATTGATTCTGAGATACTTTATATAAGAATTCAAGATAGTTCAAGGAAAATAATCCATATCAATGAGGAAGGGGTAGATTATACAACACTGTTGAGAAGTTTGTTTTAGTATTTAGAAAACAATTTAGATCTTTGTCAGATACTATATAAAAAATAGAGTCCAGATATAGTACATTTAAAAGGTAAACCTAAGGAACAACTAAGAGGAAATATAGGTTAATACGTATCTGATCTCTTGATATAGAAAAAGTATTTAAGCCCAAAAGTAATAAATAATAAAAGAAAAATATGCACATACTTAAGAGAATCTGACATTTGAATGAAACAGCTTGAAATGTTTAACAACACTAAAGGAGAAATACTTAAACTATATAAAGAAATTATGCAATTAATCAGAAAACCATTAAAAATATAGATGAATAGATGAATCACATGAAGAGAACATTTACACATACTACTAACAACATGTGGGAAAAGTTTAACTGCAATAACCATCTAATAAAGTTTTGTGAATATTTCCCAAAAAGTTATAACTCATTGCTTTCTGGGGAGTAGGTAGTAGACTTTTTCAAACATTACTGGCAAAAAAATGATGTTTCAATCTGTTGGAAAATAATTTGGCAAAATGTATCACTATCCTTTTATTTAGTATTCTTTAATCTAAATTTTATTAGGTCAAAATCTGATCTAAGATTCCTTTAGAAAGAAATCCTTAGAAAACTACTTCAAAATATGGGGAACATTTCATGTATAACAGTGCTCATAGTGGAAAATACATTAAAAACTGTTAAAAGTGGCCAAAAGTGTCAGAGGATGGGACTAAACAAAGGCCATTGTTTTGTCTGTCCTCATGAAATTTACTTGGCATCTTATATTACACTGGACAATTTCAGGAATCAGAGGTCCCTGTTGCCCAGGGACAGTAGTTCTCCATCCCCCACTACATCTGTCCTCTAAATTCTCAAGATGACCATGGGTGACCTCTAGCTCTAGAAGGTCTTATTTGTTTTTTAAGGAAGCAAGTGCTGTCCCGCTTGTGTGTTAGCATGTGAGCAGCTCCTCCTATCAGGCAGGGTGGAAGAGGGGAAGAACATCCCTGACCTCCATGAACCCTCACAACCCAAGTGTCACAGACAGAGCCCCGTGTGTGCTGTTACAAGCGCTGACTGTTGTAGAGTTTATTGGAATTACATGCTTGGGATCATTTTGTCAAATTAGAGAGGACAAAGCATCATTTTGAGAACTGTAAAATGCTAGTTTGGGTCTTGCTCATCGCCCTGGCGCTTTAGGCATTCCTGTGATGTGTATAGCTGTGTGCAGGCCTGTTGATACAGCAGTCATTCTTTCCAGGAAACCTTTGATCTGCTGAAAGGTGACTACAAAGCACACAGCCAAGGTAGCAATGCAGGGCAAGTTTCACAATGCGCGTGTGAGAAAGGATGCGTCCCAGGGGCCCCTCTCTGAGCGTGTAGTGGCTAATTGGACCTGTTAGGGTCAGCAATTAGCTGGGAGCTATTCAGAACTTTTGACAGGGCCACCTTTATCTGTAAACCAGCTTTGCACTGAACAATGACGCCGTAGCCTGGGACCTGTCCCGTGCAGCACAAAGCAGGTCTGCGTCAGGCAGACAGCTTTCCTGGCCTGTGCAATTCTCCTGCCCCTGGCGCCTTGCCACCTCAGGGCTGCATTAGGGCCACAAGCGGCAGTTCCTGGGTGAGAGAAACTGCATTTTTTCTGGTCTCAATTATGAAGCTGTTTAAAGAACAATTTAAAAATTATGTATTATAAGAATAGAAAGGTAAGATTTTCTTTTCAAATGGCAAAAAACTATCCAATGTTTCACTTCAGAAATGATATATAAGTGCTGTTTTAAAAGTTAGTAAGTGTGAATTTAGGAAGACAAAAAAGTCATTGCTAAACTCTGTAAACATTTTGCTCCTGCTTTTGACAGCCAAGAAAGGAACTTAATGCATCTTTAGGTTGTACTCTAACCCCTTTTCAGTTCATACTGTTGGCTCTTAATGTCCAAGAATGAAAACTCTCTCTGCTCTTGCGAATAAGTGTGTTTGATCCACTCAGAAAACCACGCCTCTGCAAAATTACCTTCCTGGTGCTTCAGGAATGAATTGTAGATTTGTTTTTAATTTGCCATCATTTTACCTCTTGGTGGGCAGGGTGGAGCAGCTCACCCAGTGAGGCTGGCCTCCTAGAGCATGGGCTGACCTTGCACACAGGAAACCCGAGACTGTCCACACCTGGCTGCGAGGGCCTGTAAGGGCAAAGCCCACCCCGCCCAGGCTGCCTGTGCCCAGTGGCTCCTATCAGCCGGGCTCTGTCCCCCCCCCCCGAGAAGCATTGACTGCCATGGGGAAGGGAGAAACTCCATGACAGGCCTGTGGATGACAGCTGTATAATTTCAGTGTTATTTTAATACAATGTAAGTGCCTTATATATTTATGCAGCTTCATTTTATATCTGCTTTTTAGGATAATTGGTTTGTACTTGTCGGTGTTAGATTTCAGTAATTTGCCTCCTTTTCTACTTTTCCATTTTTTCCCCTTTGTTATTTCCCTCTGAGTGGTTCTCTATCCCCAATGCAAGAAATGAGAAGTGTTCTCACGATGCCCTTCACTCTCTGTGGCCTCTGTTCTGCAGGGAAACTCTATCCATACGAGGAGACCAGCTCTGGCCCTCGCCTACTGGCAAAGCTGTGCAATGCAGTGATGATGGGGGGGAGCCCCTTGGGGTGACTTTGCCAACGCCCTGCTATAAGTTGAGGCAAGCCTGAGCCCTCATTTGGGTCTAGGGGCCCCTTCCGGAGCATATCAGGGGTTGAGTGATGAGGTCTGTGCGTAGGCGCCATCTCTTCTGACAGCTCCTCCTGGAGGTATGTCATTATCCAGGGCAAGAACCTGGGACGTGGGGAGCAGATTTAATGGTTGATTTTACCTGCGTAAAACCAATTTTTCTATGTGTCTTGGTTGCCCATTTTCACCAAGTAACTAGCATTTCTTATCCTGCAACAAGTTTACAGTTTTTCTTTTTTCTTTTTGGCCAGCACATTTCTGCATCATTGAGCTGACAGCTGAAATCTGTCCCCCTCCCGAATGTGATGTCAGTTGGGGGCTAGCCTGGCAGGGAGATGGGGGAAGGAACAGCCAGGGGGAAAATGAAGCATTTTATGACTGTGACCAGGCTGGCTGAAACTGTGTGTCATGTGTCAGAAACCCTGCGGCCTGGCAGATCTCTGTGGATGTACTTTGCCTCCCCTGACACATCCAAAGGCTTGTGGGATGCCAGCCTGCACCTGTAGCTTTCCTGGCTGACGTGCGACCAGGCAGCTCTGGAGAGAAGGGGGGACCAGGCAGGCTTCAAGAGCTGACTCCAGCTAGTCCTGGAAACGGGCTGCGTTGTAGACAGTCAGGTCCACCAAGAGTCATTTCTAAAATCTGGATTCGATTATGATATGTAGTCAGGTACAAACTGACAAGCGAACCGCTCTCTCCCTTCTCAGGGCTATTTCTTGTTTACTGAACTTTTCAGACTCCAGGGAAGATTCACTAAAGGCACCTGTGTGGCGTCTCATAAGGAGTGGGGCTGCCAGATGTCTCCGTGTCATTTTAAAGGGCGTGGAAGGTGAAAGGAAGGGACAGGAGGAAAAGATGAGGCCTGAAGAGAAGGAGCCCTAGGAAACAAAACCCCAGAGCTCAGCACAGTCAGTCTGAAAGTTACAGTCCCCAGGATCAGCAAAATCTGTTTTTTTTTTCTTCCTCACAATTACAAAATAAAATACAGACAGCTCTCATATCTATTGGAGAATTCACTAATTTCTCTACATCCTTATACTCTAGTTTTTTTAGAAAAAATATTGTAATTAAATATGGGTTGCTTAAGAGAAACAAGAATTTTGGCCTATACTTATAGATTGGAAATGTTTAGAAGCACACCATTTTTAGTAAAATAGATCAAAATAACTGGAGAGAGAATTCCACACTTGCTAGAGATTATATTTGAATATTTAGGGCACAGAATGTGAATGAACAGAGAACCCAGGGCCCTGACCCAGAGCAGCAGAGAGGTATAGTAAGACTCAGGTCTTACAAAATCACAAGCTCCAAGATGGTTGTGGACTATGGGTGTGAAGTAGGTGGTGCAGTATGCTGCTTGGCCTTGCTTGAGGAGGCTTAAGAGTTTGCTTTATAGCAATTCATTGTGGCATCTTCTTGTTATTGCTCAGATGTGATTAACAGAGGCTTGCTATGACCATTCTCTTAGGGATGATTCCAATGGGTTCCTCCCAGATGCCTAAGAGAGTCAGTCTACCAGCAACACAGCTAGGCAACAGGAAGAATGCAATCCACTACTACAGATTGTTCTGAACATTGTGATAACATTCAAAGTATAATCAGGCGGAGTTCATCACTTTGGGACTTTCCTTTATCAACTCTGGTAATTCTTATCCTTGTCAAGTAATAAGACACGGTCTTCTGTTTTTATATTAAGATAAAAACATGGTATACTATATGTGTATGTATGTATGTGTGCATATTTATCTGTAACACATATCTATATATTCTTATTTAATTTTGAATTGAAATTAATGTTATGAAATTTTCAATAATTTCAATTTACTGACAAAAAAATTTATGTTTATATACAAGGATAGCTCAGATAGGTGTATTGCTGATGTCTGTGGTTTACTGAAAGGAACAGTCAATGCTTAAAATTTTCTTTTTTCTTGACCAATTTTGCATGCTTGAATCTGGTAATCAGATTGACTGATCTGAAAAACAACAATATGCAGTGTAAGAACCATTGTTGAACTCCTACCATCTTGTATGATGAAGCTCTGCATCATTTCCAATTTTTTTTTTATTACTTGTTACTGTCTTTGACTGTTTGATCAGTCTTATATTCTCATGTCTGGTGGACTGAGCTACTTTGTTGAAGATAACAGTATGTAAGGTAAGTAACTTTGTTAATTCTTATCATTTTGTTTTGAGATTATGTTGTTTTTGTGTTGTTTTGATTTTGTCTTTTTTTCATTTTTAAAAATAATAATTTAGATTATTTTAAAACGTCAATTTAAGAAGATATATTTTGGTAATAATCAGATTTTTAGTTATATATTTTTGTTTCCTTGGGTATTTGATCTATAGGATCCTCTTTGTGTTAAACAGATCACTAATTTGTTGAAAGTTTTGCAAAATTTTTATTGGCCGTTTGTATTCTTTTTTTGTTTATGGTCAAGATACTTTTGAAAGGGGGTTAATTAAAAATTTTGTCACCAAATCTTTACAGCTCTGTATTGTTTCTTCTTTTTCCCTTTTGCTAAAAAGACCTTATTTAATTTGAAATGTAAATGTTTTAAATTGTTACAGCTTTAATTTTCTTGGTTTATAATGAACCAATCCTTTTGTTGTTCATTATAGTATACCGAAATGGCTTCAATTTTATTAACAGATGTTTGGCAAAGTTAGCTGCATATTTCTCTAAACTCTTCTTTTTAAAAGTATTCTTAATAGTTCTACTCACTTAATATTCCTAGGGAATTTCAAATTTTTATCACAATTGCTTTGATTTATGGAAAAGTAACATTTTTTAAATATTCAGTCATTTCATGGAGAAATATGATCTTTGTGATTTATTCAAGATTTTGTGTTTTGGGAGTTTTTTAAATATCTTAAAATTTTTAAAAAATTCTATATTTTATCATTGATAGTATATATTTTGACTGAAATTGTGACAATGATCTTATTTTCAATGATTTTGCTCTAAGATTTTAGTGATATAAGGGAGTTTTTATACATGTTTTTAATTTGCCACTACATCAAAATCATTCATTAGCCATCAACTCTTTCTTTTTTGTTTATTTTTAGCTGATGCCTTGGCTTTACTTATTGAATACATATTATTGGGTAAGTAAATATTTATGTTAGTTTTCATAACAAGAATTTTATTTAATCAAATTCATTAATAAAATCTCATTTTATTGTATCAAATCAACAAAATTTCCATAACACCCTCAAATTAGGACCTTATTTTATTTAATTATAAAGGGTAAAAACAATGATTCAGAATTTCAAAATGAGATAATAGGAGATTAATAGTGGTTAATATAGTGTGTATTTTTATCTTCCTTGACAATGTAGACTACTAGTTTAATGTACTTATGTTCCTAATACTTGTATTAAGGATATATACCCATTTTGATTTAAAAAGAAGAAAAGATGGAGCAAAAGATGCCTTTAATCAGGGCCCGATGCATCTTTTCACCTGTTTGTAACCCTGCTTGTGTGGTTATTATTGACCCTCCTGACTAGTAGGCAAATACCTTGACCTCAGGGGATCAACCAGCCTGTCCTGAGTTCCCTGTGTCTTAGTGAATGACCCAGAAGTTAGGGACCTCATTTGCTTCAATATGTGGCAGAATATTTCAAAAATCATGAAAATTTCCTGTTCTTGCAAGTAGAAAATGAATCTGAACTTAATGACAGACATGGAATTATTTCTCTGGTAATCATTTCAATTTTACTATTTGAAGATTTTTCATATTGTTTGTAAGTAAACTTTGGTAATTTTTCTTTGAAGAATTCATTTTGTAAGAACATCACCATTGTCAAGGTAAAAATTAAAAAACTAGGGCTGGGGATATAACTCAGTGGAATAAGCGCCTGCCTCGCAAGTGCAAGGTCCTGAGTTCAATCCCAGATACTGCCATAAATAAATAAATAAATAAATAAAATAAACTCTTCTTAATTCAAAATATTTATCTATAGTAAGAATTTTCTTTTAAAAACTAGTTTTCTATTGCATCCCACAGATTCCGATAGGTTGTACTTGTATTTTCATTTATTTGTAGGTAATTTTTAATTTCTTCTTTAACTTCTTGTGTGACCCATTGGTTATTCAGTAGGTTGTTGTCTAATTTCCACGTGTTTATGTGGTTTTTGGAGTTCTCTTTGTCATTAATTTCCAATTTTATTGCATTGTGGTCCGATAATATG
>PVLD010025157.1:0-24188 GCA_004027595.1 Dinomys branickii | reverse complement strand
TAAAATAAAAAAAAAAAAAAAAAAAAGGAAAGAACAACTGAGATAGAGGAAAAGAGAAAAGAAGGAAGGAAAAAACGATGTGTATATATACACAAGATAGCCAAGGTAATTGTCCTCCTGATTTGTATTAGTTCGTTGAAAGGAATAGTTAGTGCTTATGCTGTTTGAATTTCCTGTATTTTGCTCATTCATGGCTTCTCTCTGAAGAATCTTCTCAGAGCTTTCATTATGTCCTTATTCCTCAGGCTGTAGATGAAGGGGTTCAGCATGGGTGTGACGACGCTGTACATCACTGAGGCTCTTGCAGCCGACTGTGAGTTCTGGCTAACAGAAGAACTGAAGTAAACACCCAGGATAGTAAAATAGAACAAGGAGACAGCAGAGAGGTGAGATGTACAGGTGGAAAATGCTTTATACCTCCCCTGAGCTGATGAGATCGCACGAATCGAGGAAACTATTTTAACATAAGAGTAAAGGATACCAACGAAGGGACCACCACCCAAAAGCACAACTGAGAAGTACATCACCATGTCATTAGCGATGGTGTCAGAGCATGCAAGTAGGATCAATTTGCTAATATCACATAAAAAATGTGAGATTACTAGGTCTGTGCAGAATGACAGACTCAATGTCATTAAGCTTTCTAACAATGAATAAAAGGCAGCTGAGATCCAGGACCCCAGGACCAGCAATCCACAGAACCTTAGGTTCATGATGACCATGTAATGCAGAGGGTGACAGATGGCCACAAAGCGGTCATAAGCCATCACAGTCAAAAGCAAACTGTCCAAAACTCCAAAGAGTGTGAAAAAGTATACCTGTGTGATGCAGCCTTCATATGTGATGGCCTTGCTTTGTGTCTGAATATTCACCAGCATCTTTGGGATGCTGGTAGAGGTGAAGCTGATGTCTGCAAAAGACAAGCTGGAGAGGAAGAAGTACATGGGTGTATGAAGGTGGGTGTCTGAGACTGTGACCAGGATGATGACCAAGTTCCCGAGCACAGTGACCAGGTACATGAACAGGAATAGTCCAAAGAGGAAGGGTTGTAAACTGGAGTCCTCTGAAATTCCCAGAAGAAAGATTCTGTAAATTTGTGTGTCATTTTCTGGTTCCATATTATTTGTGTCACTAGGAGAAAAAAAAACTAACATGACACAATTATGGAACATAAACCCGATAGAAATGCCATCATTCATAATGCACTGTCAAGAAACCGGTTCTTATGTTTTATTATTGAGTTTCCTCCCTTTGATATATCCTTTTGACATCTTTGATTTGAAATTCTAGTCTCGCTATCAATTTTTGCCAAGATGACCTGTATTCAAATAATTTAATTTCTCCCTTTCTTTGAGAAAAATAATTCACTGATGGTCAAGATCCTAACCACCATCTAGAAAGTTATGATACATACTAAAAGAATTCACTATCTTTGAAATCAAATGAGGGACAAAGAACAGAGTCAAAGCCAAACAAATATGTTGGGAAGGAATTATCACGCACCGTGTCATGCACCCTGTCATCCAATAGTAAAAAATCAGTTATAATGAGAAAATTCCACATGTTCTATTATTTTTTGTTAGATGTTTTGATGACAAGCAGGTATATGACATTTTAATATGAGACTTTCAGAGAAACAAGGAGGATTTCACAAAATAACTTCCAGAAGTTTGTCCCTGGAAAAGGGAAGGGCCATTGTGCAGATGTTTTCAGGAAAGTGCTTGCTTTAAGGTTTCGAAATCAACAAGGAGAAAATGTGACATGAAGAATGAGGAGAGACTATTGAGAGAAGTGAAGAACAAAGCAACCTCATTGCTGCTCAGGAGTCAAGGCACAAAAATCTTTCTACAGATATTATTGTGTTTACACATTAAAATTGCTTTCATTGGCTTGTATTGCTTGAAATACAATTCTTTTTACTGTTTATTTTCTGGCATTTGTATTATGACTTACATTTTGGGACATATTGCGACAAGGTTCCTTTCTCAGATATCTGCTCATTTCTAAAGGTAAAGAGACAGGCACACACACACACACACACACACACACACACACACACACACACCATGTTGAAACATGCCACAAACAAAAATCTCCTGACGCTATCTTGACATATTGTTCTTCTTACATCAATCAGGCTATTTAAACAAAATGTTTACCAGGCATGGTATAAAAATCAAAATATTTCATTCAAAATATATAGGAATTGTACCCAGAAATCCATTTTGTAAATCTTTCACACATATATAACCTGAAGTTTCCCCTTTTACATGGGGATTTTCTAAACTGTGTTTAAAGGTATACAAAACATCTGTCCAATAAACATAAAGAACTGAATTGAATGGGTGTGAAGGAATTGATTGTGGGAAGGTAAAGGCCTTTTTATTTCTGGCTACTTTCCAGTTCTAATTATATCTGTTTAAGATATACAGAAACAAAAAAGAACCAAAAAGGTCCACACAGGTGAAAGTGATGATAACTTTTTCTGTCCAGAAATTTATGGATTTAACCTTCAAATGGGAGAAAAGCATAAAAGTAGAAGAACCCAAGTTTTAAAAAATGAAGTCTTGAAAGAACAACACAATTTGCTTCTTTTCATTATGAAACTTTAGTAATGTTTCCTGCACCACTTTATATGGATTTGAGTAATTGAGATTTTTGAATAGTTACTCACAGGTAATAATTGTACATATTTATTGGCATATGTGATCTCTTAATAGATGTATCCATCAAGTAATTACTTAATCAGGAAAATTGCCACATCTACTACTTCAGATGTGTTTGATGAGGTCTATCTATACCACCTCTTCCAGTTATTTTGAAATTCTTAATATATAATAGTTCTCTATAATCACACTACTGGGTAAAACCATATCTAATCCCTTGCTTCCCACCTAACTGTAACTGCTTCTACTGTTCAACCTGTCCCCACTCACTTCAGGTTTATAGCTACTGGGAAATGTTATTCTACTATTTATTGTTTGGGAGGAACTATTTAAGATTCCACAATAAAACCAAGTTGGTATTTGTCTCTCTGGGGATTAATCCAGAAACTTTCAGATAGACAGCAATTGTTATGTGTATGTTTCAAGAGTAGATGAGACAATCCATTCTCTCTACTTCTCCCTCTTTCCGGCCTTCTCTTGCTGCCCCTGCCTCCCTCTCTTTTGGTTTGGTGTGAAACTTTTTTGTGTGTTATTCCCAGGCATTCACATTTGAACTCTTTGGGCATTCCATTTGGTGCTCTAGAATTGGTTATAATCTTTCACCATTGTGCACAGGACTTTGCAGACCATACTCTATAAAATCCTGCACATTCCATGACAGTTTTGAACTTTTATAGTGAATAAAATCTTGCAATTCACTGAGAAGTTTACATCACAGACACATTTATTGCTCTGTTCTGTCTTTGATGAAGTCTATCTATACCATCTCTCCACTAAAAGGTTCACCATCACTGCTCCAAAACATGCCTAGTTTTTGTGTATCTTCAATGAGTCAGAATTTGTGCCTCTGCATATATGTATATTTAACTAATGAGAGGGACGTATTTCAATTTAGTTGGGAAATCCTGAATAATTAACTAAAAAGTGGCATAATTGTCTATTCATTTGGAGGAAAGTGAACACGAGTGGTGCAAGATCCAAATGAGACTCTAACTGTTGTGTTCATCTTATTCTCACAGGAGTGTGTGGATATCTCTGCATTATGAAGAATAAAATGAACAAAATGAGAAACAAAGAAAAATAGAAGGAGAATAGTACCAAGTTAAAATGTATACACATAACTGTATTTAAATACTAAATGGAATGGCAAACATTAATGGAAAGATTTATAATAATAATTTGATGACCTCTAAGTGTATCAGTAAATTAGAAAAGATCTACATGTAATTATGTATAATGAATCATGTTCCTTAGCCAGGTGTGGTGGCACATGTCTGTAATCCCAGCACTCAGGAGGCTGAGGCAGGAGGACCACTGAGAGTTTGAGACAAGCCTGGGATATAAAGTGAGCTCGAGACCAGCCTGAATGGAATGGCAAGACCCTGTCTCAAAAAGCCAAAAAAAAAAAAAATAGATCCTAGTGTTGTAAAATAAATAATGTTCCTTGACTTTTGTATCCTCTGGGACAGTGGTGTTCAGCTTCTGAAATGCATACCACAGTAGGCTGTTTGTTATCACTGAAAGCCCTAAAAGGTTCACAATCACTGCTCGAAAACATGCCTAGTTTTTTTGTGTATCTTCAGTGAGTTAAAATTTATGTGTCTCTGCACATATGAATACTTAACTAATGAGAAGAATGTATTTCAATTTAGTTGGGAACTCCTGCATAATCAACTAAAAACTGGCATAATTGTCTATTCACTTGGAGGAAAGTTAAGTTAATTCCGTAGATCACATTTCTTACAAGAAATCAGATGTATTAAGTACCTCAGTATCAAAGTGAATGTTATAACTTAGAAGAACATAAAAAAACTACATAAAATATATTTGTGCACAAAGACATCTGGTACAAAGCAGGAAACGCAGAATTAAGAATATAGACTTATTTGCTAATAAAATTTAAACATGTTATCACTGAAGATATCTAAAATCTGAATTCCTAAAATTTGATGTGGTAAACACTAAACTGGAAAATTCCATTGAAATTCCGACACCTGTAGAAAATGTGCATAAACTAATAGAAAAGAAATAAAAATGATTTTCCTACTCCAACGTAAGAAATACCCTTACTTCATTCAATTCCACTTATTCTATTCCACTTAATTATTTGATCAGCTCCTTAGACATATGTTTGATTTATAATGAACTACTTCAAACATTTCAATCCCATTCTAATCGAGCTTCTGTTTTCATTGCTTAACAGTGTACTCTGAGACTTATATTATTAAGTTCAGTATTTCCTTCTCTTTTGTACAAGTTTAATAAATATATTAACAAATTTGTCAAACAAGGAAGCAATCAACCACAATAATATCTCAACTCCAGGATATGATGTTGTGGCTCTTGGGTACCTTAGATAAAAGGTCTTCACTCTCAGAATGTCCCTGCAGCACATCCTGCACTGTATGGGTTTTCTGGATGAAAGGTTTCACTTGGAAGAGTTTTCTGGATGAAAATTTTGATGGAAATCCAAATTCCTACCTGGATTGTTTACAATTCAGTCAGAAGCTGTGTTGCCAGCAAGACAGTACAAAGGGTTCAAGTATTTGTCTCCAAGTAAGATGCAGATTTCAAAGTACAGAAGTATGTCCCTTCCAGACCAAGATGGCACTCTACAAGGAGCTAAGGCAGGGAAATATTTAAAGCTCTCTATATCTTCTCCTTAAGCATCTTCTGGTTTTCCCCTTGCTTGAGCATGTAAGATCCCTACGGATATTCCTCTGCAAGAAACAATTTTCCTTGCTGATTCTCAGGACTCCCAAACCAAAAAGTTAAATGACATGTGAATGAGTCCTTATTATTTATTTTCCATGCTGTCTTCTGTTCCCTAATTGTTTAACCCCCTAATACCTGATCCTGGAACTAGGCTATAGTTTTCTGTGAAGTTTTTTTTATTTAATTAAATTTATTGGTACATTTCATTTACATTTTATTTTTAGAGTTACAAGAATGAAAACATATTAATAAACCCACAGACATAAACCAACCAACATGAAACAATATAAACATTACAAAATTTCAAAGTTGAAAAGAAATTAACAATGGTTGTTGCATTATATACTGTTATCTTTATATTGGTTACTCAGATAAACAAATGCAGACATGCAATAATGATAAAACAATTGAATATTAACTGTTTCTTTGAAGAAGCATTAGAAATTAGTAGTACAATTATCTCGGCCATCTTTTGTGTGTGTGTGTGTGTGTGTGTGTGTGTGTGTGTGTGTCTGTGTGTGTACTTTTCCCCTTCTTCTTTATTTTCTCCTGTGCCTCAACCAAGTTGGTTTTTCCTTTTGAGCAGTTTCTTTCCCTTTCTCCCTACCTATTGTACATTTTAAATTTCATTTACTCTTTCAGGTTCTTATACTAGGGAGGCAATATGATATTTACACATGTGAGGTTTACTTCACATATGAGTATGGTCTCTAGTGGCAAGCATTTACCCATAAAAGCCTCGAGTTTATCTATCCTTATAGCTGAGTAATATTCCATTATATAAAAATACCACATCTTTTTTATCCATTCGTAAGTTGATGGACATTTGTGTTGTTTCCATGATTTAGCTATTAAAAATTGTGCTGCTACAAGCATGGGTTCATATACATTGCTGTGTTGTGATGTTTTTAGTTCTTCTAGAAAAATACCCAGAAGAGGAATAATTGGGTTGAAAACGTCCTCTAATCCTATTTTAATGAGGAATTTCCAGACTGAATTCCATAGTGGTTGCACAAATCTACACCCCCAACAATGGAGAAGTGTTCCTTTTTCCCCACAGCCCCTCCAGCATTTGATACTGGTCAATTTCTTGATAGCCATTGTTTCTGGAGTAAGATGGAATCTCAGTGTGGTTTTAATTTGCATTGCTCAAATGACAAATGATGTTGAACATTTTTTCATGTATTTATTTGCCATTTTTATTTCTTTATCTGAGATCTGTGTATTCATCTCAGATGCCCATTTTTAGATCGAATATTTGAATTTAGGGGACGTGAATTTTTTCAATTCTTTATATGTTCAAAATAGAAATCCTTTTTCTGAGGGACAGTTGGCTAAAATTTTTCCCAGTTTGTGGGTTTTCTTTTTACTCTGTTGATGATTTCTTTAGATGTGCAAAAACTTTCCATAAGATAAGATACCAGCGGTTGATTCTTTGAAGAATTTCCTGTACAGTTTGGTTTTTGCTTATGAATGCTCTGCCTACTGTTATGTCTTCAAGATTTCTACCTACATTCTCCTTCAGTAGATTAATGTTTCTGTTTTAATAGTTAGATCTTTAATCCATTTTGGCTTTAATTTGGTGCATGGTGATAGACATGGGTCTTGTTTCAGTCTTTGGCATGTAGCAAGCCAGGTTTTTCAGCACTTTTTATTAAAGAGGTTATCTTTCTTCCAATGAACTTATTTGACCCTTTGTCAAAGATAAGGTAGTTGAGTGTGTTTGTGGTTGTGACTCAATCTTCCAGTCTGTTCCATTGATCCTAAAGTCTATTTATGTCCCACTACCATGCTGATTTTGTAACAGTAGCTTTGTAGTATAATTGCAAGTCAGGGATTGTGATTCCACCTTCCTTGCCTTTGTTACACAGGATTTCTTTTGCTATCCTGGGTATCTTCTTGTTCTAGATGAATTTTAGGAATGTTTTCTCTAGATATGTGAGGTGTACTAATGGTATTGTAATTGGGATTGCATTGAATCTATACAACAATTTTGGGAGCATGGGCATTTTCACAATGTTCCTTCTTCCTATTCATGAGCAAGAAATATCTTTTCATTCTCTGAAATCCTCTTTGATCACTCTTTTCAGAGTGCTGTGGTTTTTCACTGTATAGATCTTTTACTTATTTTATTAAATTGATTCCTAAATATTTGAATTTCTTGGATGATATGGTGAAAGGTATGGTTTCTTTTATTTCTCTCTCAGTGTGTTTGTTATTTGTATATAGGAATACCACTGATTTTTGATTGTTGATTTTGTATTCAGCTACACTACTGAATTTGTTTATTAAGTTTAGAAGTCTTTTGGTGGAGTTTTTTTGGGTCTTGCATGTAGGGTATCATTTCAACTGTGAATAATGATAATTTCACTTCTCTCTTCCCTATCTTTATTCCTTTTACTTCTCTGTCTTCTCTTATTGCTATGGCTAATGTTTTTAGAGCTGTGTTGAATAGGAGCAGTAACAGTGGACATCCTTGTTTTGTTCTGGATTTTAAAGTGAAAGCTTTCAGTTTTTGTCCACTTAACATGATGTTGATTTGGTACAGATGGCTTTGATCAGATTGCATTAAAGACTATCTTTTCCTATTTTCTGTAGCACTTTTATCATGAATGAGTGTTCAACTTTGTCAAAAGATTTTCCTGCACCTATTGAGATGATCATGTGGTTTTCATCTTTGGCTCTATTGATATGGTGTATTATATTTATTGATTTGTGTATAACGAGCCATTGTTGCACTCCTAGGGTAATTCCCACTTGGTAATGGTGTATGATTTTCTGGATGATTTGCTGCATTCTGTTTGATAATATTTTATTGAGTATCTTTGCATTTATGTTCCTTAGGGAGATTGGTCTGTAGTTCTCTTTCTTGGTTGGGTCTTTCTCTGGTTTTGATATTAGTATAATACATGCCTCCTGAAATGAGTTATGGAGAATTGGTTCTTTGTCAATTTTATTGAAGAGTTTGAAGAGTACTGGCATTAAATCTTCTCTGAATTTCTTGTAGAATTCTGCTCTGAATACATCTAGACTTGGGCTTTTCTTTGTTGATAAATTATTAATCACGTTTTCAATATTATTAATTGATATCAGCATCTTCAGTATATTTTTATCTTCTTGATTCAACTTTGGTACTTTGTATATATCTAGGAATCTATCCATTTCTCATGAGTTTTCTATCCTATGGGAGTAAAGGTTTTCAAAGTAGATATAGATGATCTTTTGAATTTCTATAAGATCTGTAGTTATTTCACCCTTTTCATTCCTTATTGCATGAATTTGAGTTTTTTCTTTTCTTTTTTGATAAGGTTGGATAAGGGATTAGTAATTTTATTTATTCTTTCAAAGAAACAACTCTTTGATTTATTATTTTTTGTAGTGATTTCTTCATCTCTACGGCATTAATTTCTGCTCTGATCTTTATAATTTCCTCTGTTCTTTGGGCTTTGAGATTGACTTGTTCTTTTTCAAATAGTTTGAGGTGCAACATTAGGCTATTTATTTGTTCTCTTTCTATTTTCCTGATACATGAATTCACTCTTATAAATTTCCCTCTGAGGACTGCTTTCAGTGCATCCCACAGATTCCAGTAAGCAGTATTTATAGTTTTGTTTGTAGTTATTGTTCAATTTTTTAAATTGAATCTGTGACCCATTGTTTAGGAAGTTGTTTAAATTCCATGTGTTTATGGAGTTCTTTTTGTGTTTGTGTATCTTTTTGTCATTAATTTATAATTTTATTGCACTATAGTCAGATAATACGCATAGGACAATTTTAATTCTTTTGCATTTAGTTAAGTATGCTCTGTGGGATAGAATGTGGTCGGTTTTAGAGAATGTCCCATGTGCAGCTGAGAAGAATGTGTGTTCTGATGTTGTGGGTTGGAACACTCTATACATGTCTACTAAGTCCATTTGTTCCCAGATTTGGTTCAGATCTGTTATTTATTTGCTGATTTTTGTCCAGTTGACCTATCTCTTTTTGTCAATGGGGCATTCAAGTACCACATTACCATAGTGTTATTAGTTATTTGGTTTTTCATGTCTATTAAGATTTGTCTAACACAGTTTGATACTCCCATATTGGGTGAATACATACTTGTGATTGTTATCTCTTCCTCTTTCATTTTTCCCCTCATAAGTATGTAGTGACCCTCTGTATCTTTTTTGATTGTTCTTGATTAGAAGTTTACATTGTCCAAAAACAGAATAGATACTCCTGCCTTTTTCCAGGTTTCTATTGCATGGAGAATTATTTTCCATCCTTTGACTTTCAATCTATGGATTTCCTTTTGAGTTAAATATGTTTCTTGTATACAGCATGTTGTTGGATTTTGTTTCTTGATCCACTCTGCCAGTCTGCTTCGTTTGATTGGTGAATTTATGCCATTTACATTAATGGTTATAACTGATATGTGTTGGCTTATCTTTGTCATATTTTTACTTGGTGTTGGTTTCATACCTTTTCCTCTTTGTTCAGTTTCTTGCTTTGCTTGGTGGTTCATTTCTGTTGTTATTCTTGTAATTGTAGTAATTTCTATCTCTTTTTACAATATCTTTTTGTACTGTTGTAGGGTTTTTTGGGAACTCATGGAGCTCTTCAGTTCTTTTTTGTCATGGAAATATGTTATTTCTCCATTAAATTTGAGGGATAGTTTTCCAGGATACATCCATCTGGGTTGGAAACTGGTTTGTGCCAGGACTTGGAATGCTTCCCTCCATGCTCTTGTCAAATGGATAGTTTGTGTTGAGAAATCTTTTGTGATTCTGATGTGCTTTTCTTCATAGGTGATCTGTTTCTTTGCTTGAACAGCTTTTAATATTCTGTTCTTTTGCTGAATTTCTGGGATCTTGATTATTATATGTCTGGGTATAGTTTTATTTTGGTTATGGCTAGGTGGAGTTCCATATGCCTCACTTACTTGTATGTCAGAATTTTTACATGCTTCAGAAATTTTCTGCTATTATTTCTGCAGATATTCTTGTTATGTCATTTGGCCTGCCTCCTGCTGTTTCATTGACACCTATGAGTCTTACATTCTTTCTTTTTGCAACATCTTGAAGCTGATAAATTCATATTCCCTGGTTTCTTTTTAATTTTAAGAGAACCTTTCTTTCATGATCATTAGCTGCAATGCTGTCTTCAAGATCTGAAATTCTATCTTCTCTTTCCTTCAAGTGCTTTTGCCAGCTTTTGGTAGAGGTGTTGTTTTCCTGGATATGTCTTTGAATCTGCTTCATGCATTCTAGTTCTTTCATATATTGTTCATTTAATGTTCCCATCATTTTCCTATACTTGTGTTATATATCTATATCTATATCTATATGCTTAGATGTACTTAGCAATTCTTTCATCATTGTTGTCATTTCATTTTTTGCCTGAGAGATTATTTCTGATCTGATGTCTTCTATGACCTGAAGGAGTTGTTTCTTTACTACTGGTGCAGTCAGTTCAGAGATTTCAGATGTGTGATTAAAAAGCTCTCCTTTGTCAGTGTCTCCTGGACTTGTTCTGCATGTGGTGGACTTCTGAGATTGCATTTTGGTCCTTTGTCTTATTACTTTTGATGATAAGCTGAGAACTCAATCTCACTCTTCCTCGGCAGTTCACCAAGGGTCCCGAGGATCCCTAGTTTTCTTGGAGGTCATACTTCCCCCTCAGCGGACACAGAGGTAGGCTGCTCAGTCTAGGATCACCAGGCAGTGGTGGAATGTAGTCAGCTATCCCAGGTCTGAGATATGAACCACAGTGGCAGAAGACTGTGGGCTTCCTGGTCCAATGTCCCCAGGTAGCTGAAGGCACTTGCAGGACCCAGAGGCTGACTGCAATGGTGGCCAGATTACAGGCTTTCTATTCTACTGTCCTCAGAAAGTTGATGGAGCACACCAAACTTAGATATGGACTGTAATGATGAAAAACCATGAGCCACCGTGCTTAGGGACTCCAGACAGCTGACAAAGCAGGCAAAGCCCAGAGATGAACCACCGTGCTTGCCAATCATGGACCACCTGGTCCAGTGTCCCCAGGCAGCTCAGCACACATGCAGGGCCTGGTACATTTTAGATATTCATAATGATCATGTTCATCAGAGGAATTTGTACTTGTCATGACATAGTTTGATTTTTTCCCCAAATTCCCTATCTTCCCTTCAAACACTCTTCCTCTCCCTATTTGCAAAGTTTTCTATTTAACCTCATTTTTATAATTCGTTTTTACTTTTCCATTCCTTCCATTTCCCCTCTTCCGACACTATCTTTCCTTTTGAACAATTTCTTCCCATTTCACAGTATCTAGTATACATTTTTGTCCTTATTTACTCTTTTAGCAAACAGACACACTAGCACAAGAACAGTACAAAAACTGAATTACAGATAAGGTGGCAGGGGACTAACAATGGTTGTTGTATTACACATTGATAACTTCAAAGTGTCTGTTCAGGAAAATGCAAATAGACGTACAAGATTGATAAAACAACCAATCATTGATTGTTGCTCACATTAAAGCGAAATGAGACAACAGTTCACCCATGCCAGCCATCCTGTATATATACACATACCCACAAAGCTATCCCTCTCTTCCCTTTCCCCTTCCCTTCATCCCTATTGCTCTTTACTTTTGAGCAGTTTCCTCTCATACCTCCTAATTTATACACCCACCTTCAGGCACTTACACTAATGACACAATATGCTGCTTGCACATGCACATCCGATTTATTTCACTTATGGATATGGTCTCTAACTGTGGCCATTTGCCTACAAAAGCCTCAAGTTCGTCCTTCCTCACAGCTGAATAATATTACATTATGTAAAAATGCCACAGTTTTTTTTTTATCTAGCCCTCTGTGGATGGACATTGGGGTTTCTTCTATGATTTAGCTATTACAAATTGTGCCGCTATAAATATGGGTGCACATATATCATGGTGATATGATGTATTCAGATCTTCCGGGGAAATACACAGAAGGGGAATAGCTGGGTTAAATGGGACCTCTAGACCTAGTTTTCTGAGGAATCACCAAACAAATCTCCACAGTGGTTTCACCAGTCAGCATTCCCACCAGCAGTGCAGGAGAGTTCCTATTTCTCCACAGCCTCACAGCATTTGTTACTGGATGATTTCTTGATGCTGGCCAATCTTACTGGGGTGAGATGAAATCTCAAAGTTATTTTTATTTGCATTTCATGAATGACTAAAGATGTAGAACATTTTCTTATATATTTATTTGCCATTTGTATTTCTTTATCTGAGAAGTTTGTATTCATCTCAGATGCCTATTTCTGGATTGGGTCTTTCAATTTGGACAGGTACATGTTTTTTAATTCTTTGTATGTTCTAGTTAGAAGACCTTTGTCCGAGGGACAGCCAGCTAGGATTTTTTCCCAATTTGTGGGTTTTCTTTTTACTTTGCTGGTGATTTCTTTAGATGTGCAAAAACTTTTCAGTAAGATGAGGTCCCAGTTATGGATTCTTTGAAGGGTTTCCCTAGTGGTTTGATTTGTGTTCATGAACTCTCTGCCTACTCCTATGTCTTGAAGACTTTTACCTCCTTTCTCTTCCAATAGGTTTAGTGTTTCTGTTTTAATATTGAGATCTGTGATTCGTTTTGACTTGAGTTTGGTGCATGGTGATAGACTTGGATCTATTTTCAGTTTTCAGCAAGTGGCAAGCCAAGTTTTCCAGCACCATTTATTGAAGAGGCTATCTTTCTTCCAGTGAGCTTGTTCGGCCTCTTTGTCAAAGATTAGGTGGCTGAGTGTGTTTGTGGTTGTGGCTGCATCTTCCAGTCTGTTCCATTGATCCTTAGGTCTGTTTCTGAGCCACCATAGGTATTTAATAATTTGTATTCTCCCTTCTTTATCTGTTTGGCTGTGCCTTTCTTATCTGTTTCGAAGTTGACATGTTTTGTCTTTTATAGAACAGTTATTTTTGTTTTATGATTTTTTTCTTTTTTCTCCTCTCTTTCTTGGGTCTACTTCTTTTCCTTCTTTTCTTCTTTTTTCTTCCTTTTCTGCTCTCTTCTTTCTTCCTTGTTTTTTTCATGGTTTAGGTTTGTTACCTATCTTTTTCATTTTCTTTTATTAATCCCGTCTCTATTTTTCCTAAAATACTTTTTCAATTTAAACTTTCAAGTGAGTAACCATTGTCTCTTCTCTTTCTAATTACTCCTTTACATTCTATTTCATTCTTCCCTTCTGTGTCCTCCAGGTTCCCAAAACTTGGGTGATCATCTTTTGACCTTCAGCCTTGACTCTATTTGATTTCATTCATCACTTTATCCTATCCCCTTCCAATCTTAAACTCTCATCTCCCATGTAAAAGTGTGAAATTACTCCACTAAGTAAAAAGTCATTGCCAAGGTCATTATATAGTTTGCTTCTGGGGTTGGAGGTAGCAGGTTAATAGTTACCATAGTTCTCCAGTAGTTGAGCTATACTTGAAACTATTGTTATTACTGACTATATTAATTTAGCCAAGATGTCATATATGTTATAATCAGATTTTCTCCCTTGTATGATAACATTGTGGTTGTATTGGACCATAATCACCAAACCAACCCAGTACCAAAGGATTGGGTGCTGAGTCAAATAGTAACTTTACATCCTTTACAATTTGAAAAGGTAGGTTCTTGGATTAGCTATAAAGAACCACATATATCTGAAAGACATTCTTGAAGAACAGACATTTTCTAGGGGGGCCTTAATTCTAGTGATAAAGCTATCATAACAAATCAGTAAGCATCACTATAGAAAACAAAATATAAAAGAAAAAATAGAAAATGACAAGACACAGAAACAAAATGCAATTCCAGATCCCCAACCCACCCAGGATGAGCCTGGAACACAATGAGACAGACAAAATTAGAAGGTAAACACAGGAGCTTTCTGAAATGATAGCAACAGAAAAGAAAAATCAAGTGGAAAAATCTACAGAGTAAATAATCTCTTATGTACAAGAACAAATGATGTTTAAAATCAAAGGTATTAAAGAAGACATTGATAAAAGAATAGATGAGCTTAGAAAAATGATGGATCAAAATGCCTGAAACAGCAAGGAAAAAGAATCAGTGAAACAGATCCAAACAGAAACCCAAGAGATTAAAACCTCCACCGAAAGTATATACAACAGATTAAATGAAGGAGAGGACAGAATATCAGATCTTGAAGACAGTGGTCATGAAAAGAAAGTTAGTGGTCATGAAAAGAAAGAAATCTTAAAAATAGCAAGAACCCATGAAAAATCAATCCAACAGCTACAAGAAGACACAAAGATTAACATCAGATTGGTTGGGATCAAAGAGAAACCTGGAGACAACACAAATGTCATTAATAAGCTTCACAAAATAATGGCAGAAAACTTTCAAAGCATGGATAAAGAATTTGACATACAAATAAATGAAGCATGTAGAATTCAGAAGAGCCATGACAAAAAGGAAATGACACCAAAATGTACAATAGTCAAGATTTCAGAAATTCAACACACGAACAGAATATGAAAAGCTGTTGGAGAAAAGAAACAGATCAGCTATAAAGAACAGTTGATCAAAATCTTGGCACAATTCTCAACACAAACTCAAAGTCAGGAAGATCTTGGAGTGAAGTATTGAAAATCCTGAAAGAAAAAATTCCAGCTCAGGTTGATATACCCTCCAAAACTATTTTCCAGAGTCAATGGAGAAAGAAGATACTTCCATGACAAAGAGCAACTTAAAAAATTCCTACAAATACTACTAAAATGTGTTCTAGACAGAGTTAAAAATGACCACAATTCCAAAAATAGCAACAGAACAAAACCACTAGGCAGGGAAAACAATTAAATAGAGGGCAAAGGAAGGAAACTCTCATGACAAAGGTAAGCCAATGCATATCAGTTGTAACCATCAATGAAAATGGCCTCAGTTCTCCAATCAAAACAGACTGGCAAAATAGATTAAGAAACAAGATCCAACAATATGCTGTATACATGAAACATATTTAAATAAAAAAGAAATTCATTGACTAAAACTCAAAAGATAGAAAAGCCATACTCCATGCAACAGGAACCCAGATAAAAGCAGAGGTAGGTATTCTGATTGCAGGAAATGTGAACTTCAAATGAAGAATGATCAAAAGGGAAAAAAGTTCACTACATATTTGTTAGGGGGGAAACTTCAAGAGGAAGAGATAATAATCAAAAATATGTATGCACAAATATATGAGCACCCAACTAAATAAGGCAACTATTAATAGAAATGGAAAGTCATTAAGCAATAACACAGTTGTAATGGGAGACCTTAATACTCCATTACAACAAAGAAATAGTTCAACTGGACAGAAAATCAGCAAAGAAATATCAGAACTGATTCAAACCTTGGAACAAATCTACTTAGTAGATGTTTTCAGACTATCCCATGAAGCATGATCAGAATTCACATTCTTCTCAGCTGCATATAGGATGGTCTCTAAAGTAAGCCATATATTAGCCCACACATATTTGAGCAAATGAAAAGGAATGGAAATCATCCAGTGAACATTATCTGACCACAGTACAATGAAATTGAAAACTAATGGCCAAGGGCTGGGGATATAGCTCAGTGGAATAAGCACTTGCCTAGCAAGCGCAGGGTCCTGAGTTCGATCCCCAGTACCGGAGGAAAAAAAAAAAAAAAGAAAACTAATGGCCAAAGAAACTACAAAAACTCTATATTTGCATGTGAAAATTAAATAACATCCACTCAACAAGTAATGGGTTACAGGTGAAATTAAAGAAGAAATTAAACAATATATACAACCTAATGAGAAACTAGATAAAACATACCAGAACTTATGGGATGCAATGTAAGTGGTCCTAAAAGGGAAATTTATTGTAGTTAAATCTCAAATTAAAAAAAAGAACAAACATATATAAACAACCTAACATTACATCTCAAGCTTCTAGAAAAAGAAGAGCAGCTCAAACCCAAAGCCCATAGAAAGCAGTAAATTATAAAGGTCAGAGCAGAAATTGATTTTTAGATTCATTCCTAAGTACTTTTTTAGTGGATGCTATTGTGCAGGGTATGGTTTTCCTCATCCATCTCTCTCTCTCTCTCTCTCTCTCTCTCTCTCTCTCTCTCTCTCTCTCTCTCTGTCTCTCTCTCTCTGTCTCTCTCTCTCTGTGTATAGGAATACTATCGAGTTTTGAGTGTTGACTACATATCCTAATGTTGGAGGGGTTGTGGGTATAAGGGAACATTTCTCCACTGTTGATGGGAGTATAGACTGCTGCAACCACTATGGAAATCAGTGTGGAATTCCTAAAATAACTTATACTAGTGATCCCATTCCATGCAGCTATTCCTCTTCTGGGTATCTTCCCAAAAGGATTAAAAACATCATACCACAGGGATATATGTAGACCCATGTTTATAGCAGCATAATTTATAATAGCTAAATCTTGGAAACAACCCAAACGGCCATCAACAAAGCAATGGGTGAAAAAGATGTGGTATTTTTATACAATGATGTGTTACTCAACCAGAAGAATAAACGTGAGACCTCTATAAATGAATAGATGCAACTTGATACTATACTCACAAGTGAACTAAATCAAAGTCACGTGTGTAAATACCATATTGTTTCACTACTGTGAGAAACTGAGTGAGTAAATAAGATCTAAAGTATAGAATAGACATTGTGAAATGGGAAGAAATTTTTCAGAAGGAAAGAAACTGGGATGGGGAAGGGAGACAAGAAGGAAGGGAATAGGAATATATACATTAGTTAAGATGATTTTACTACTAATTTTTCTTAGTTCATTGAAAAGAGACGTTTGTGCTCATACTGTTTGGTAACAATTTTTCGTGTCTGTATATTTTACTCTGAGCAACTACTTTGAAATGAACAATAGGAATATATTACCCATTTTAAATCTCCTATTAACTTGTTTTGCAATTTTGTTCATTGCTTTTATTGTTTTTTCCTTACAATTAAAAATAACTAAAAAGCAAATAAGATGTACTGTAGTATGCACATGTTCCCATTTCCCAATATAATTGTAACCAGCATGTACTGTGAACATATATTACTAAAAAACAGATGAAAATATTAATAACCTTGTTTTTACTTGCATATTATAAGCACATTAATTTATATGTATATGTCAGATAAAAGTAAACTAAAAGTCATATTATGTACAAATGCAGATATTTACTTTCTCTTTTTTATTTGCTTGCCTTTATTTTTAGTCCTATCAATGTACTCTGGCAAGGTCTTCTTCTACTGTGTTGAGTGGGAATGGTGAGGGTGGGCATCCTTGTCTTGTTTCAGGCTTTCAAGGAAACACTCTTAGTGTTTCCCTAATCTGCATCTTGTTATCGCTGAGCTTCTAAAATATAGTATTTATTTGGTTTAGGTCCATTTAATTTGTTGAGATCTTTTTTCCTGAAGGGATGTTAAATTTTATCAAATGCTTGCTTTGTTTCAACAGTGGTCATAGGGTTTTTGGTCCTTATTTTGTCAGTGTCATATATCACCAGAATGGTTGGCTTGTGTATGTTTAAACATCCTTTTATCTCAAATAAATTCCACTTAACCATGGTGTGTAAGATTTTTTATGAGCGTTGCATTTGGCTCACCAATATTTTGTTCAGGATTTTTCAAGTGTGATCATAAGGGATTATATGCTATTGTTTTCTTTCTTTGATTTTGGTATCCAGATTATAACCTTGTAGAATGAATTTGGAACAGTTCCCACCACCTCAGCTGGAAAATACTGGGGAAAAGTGAGAACAAATTTGTTGATCTTTGGTAGAATTTATCACTGAAGACATGGGCCCTGGATTTCATTCTATTGTTTGATGGAATACTTAGATTTGTTCTCTTTATTCATTTCTGAGACCTTCCCATATTGAACTTCTTCTCAATTCCATCTTGGTAGGTATATGTGTCTGGAGATTTATATACTCAAAGTGTTTCAATATTTTCGGTGTATAATCTTTTACAGTAGTTTCTTGTGAACCTTTTGTTTCTGTGGTTCTATTTGTAATTACTCCACCCTCATTTCTAGCTTCACTTGTTTGAGTCTTTTGCCTTTTTTATCAGCCAATCTAAAGGTTTGCCAATCTTGTTTATATTTTTTGAAAGCTGACATACTTTGTGTATAGTCTGTATTGTATTTCTAGTGTGTATTTTATTGATTACTTTCCTATCTCATTTTTTTCCTTCTGGTATCATTGACCTCATTTATTCTTTTTCAATTTTGTTGAAGCAAACTTTAAGTGACATACACACAATATGTCTTTTTTAAATAGTTGTTTATTTTTACTATTGATCTTGTCAAACATGTTTTGCTCTTAGGATAAAAAGTTCTATGGTATATCTCTTAGGATAGAAAGATTTATAGGTGTATATCTTATGATACAAAGCTCTTTCTATAGGATATAAAACTCTATAGAGATCCATAGCTTTAAAAATGTCTTTAGTAAGTTATGTTTTTCCCTCTGATGTGCCCCTGGCCCTGGGCATTATTTATTGTGCAGACACTTACTTCACTTAATCAAAGTACTGAATTCAGTCCACATTCACTGTCATTCAGGGAGAAAAATTACTGATAGCACCACCCAACAGACTAGTCATATATAGGTACTTAATTTTAAAGTTTTCAAAAATGTTTTCAACTCTTTCAGTAAGCGACAAACATGAAGGAAGCATCGTGCTGGGAAATATTTGAAGAGAAGTGGAGGGGGTGATAAATGAAATGAAAGTTAAAAAGTAGAATTTGATGGCATTATGTTTGTGCACAGACATGAGAGAAGAAGGACTGGAAGTTCTCGAGGGTAAGTGAGTGGGGAGAGAGAAAGATAAGAAGAAAATGGTAGTGGAGAGTGTGAGATGCTTTTACATACCAATTAATGGTGTTTGTCTGCCTGCAACAATTCAACATTGGAGGCCAGTGGTTTGGTGAGGGACAACCCAACAAGTGAATGTAAATTACTGTATAGATGAAAGCAGTCCATACCCATGACTAGTTGCATACATACTTAAGCTCCACAGATTGGAAGTGAAATTGTCATGAATATGTCTGACAACGCAAACACTGCACCAAATCATCCTGTAGGGAGAATCAATGCTTTGGCTATTCTAGTCGCAGTGTCTTTAGTTCATTGTATTCTGGAGCCTCTGTATTTCTCAGAATCATTGGTTTGCATTTACTCTGCTCTCTCTTTTTATTAATTACATGGGAGGAAACACCCAGAGTCCAAGACCATGGAACAGACCAAATTTCATTTCCTCTAGGTACAGGCTGATACCAGAGCAATATCAGCTATAACTGGACGGGAGTATACATAAGATTTTCGGATTGGAGGTCAATATCCCAAGAAATCTTGATGGAATGTTTGAGGTCAAAGTTGCAAGGACAATCAGCACAGGTGTGAATATAAAGCTGGGTAATCCAGCATCAGGGAAACTGCAGATCCATTCCTAAATGTCTTTATTACTGTCAGTTCTGTTTGCAGATGGCAGCATTGATTCCTGTTGTTTGCAGAGGGCATTGTGTTTATTGTTACAGTCTTTCTTATGTTCGGCTTGACATCCTCTAGTGAGTTAACTGTTCTCTGCTAGCTACTAACTTGCAGCTATGTCAGTCCTCTGTGATTCAGTGACATCTGAAATCGGGGAGAAGGTTCCCTCAGTCAGTGCAAACTATTTCTCTCCATTCCCACCTTCTTCCCATGGAAGTTGCATGTAGTTTACAGCACAGCTAGATCACACAGCTGGGCTCCATGCTTCAGGTCCAGGAATCTGTCTGATGTCACCATCTCTGATTGTGAACCATTTCCTAATAGGAGAACTACAGAAATCTACTGGCATTAGGAACAGTGGCATTTGAGGCAAGTGAAGAGCTGTGGTCACCCCCTTCTATTTTTTCCCAAAAGACTTGTGAATCTCAGTGGCAGTCTAATTCTCCAGGTGTGGGCTGGAATCTGCACTAGCCATTTGGGAATCTGTTTGCTATCACATCACAGATGGTGGTATTTTATGTTTTTCTGTGAATTAGTGACTTTATCTGTATGTGCTGACTCGGTTTAACTCCGATTATTTACTTTGCTCTGAAATTACATTTGTCTAATATTTTCCAATATTTTAATGAAAGTATATCCCATCTGCCCACAGGAAATGTGTTCTAAGATGTTCAGTGAAACTTAAGCCTCAGGTAGTACCAAACACTCTATATAGTAGGTTCAGATTTACAGAAAACATTTCCGATTCTTCAGTTGAAGGAATTATGAATCATTTTCAATGAGTAATCTAAAATGCTAACATTATGATTCTCAAGGCATGGGGCCATTTTAAAGCAATATAATCTGTATTTAAATATAAGTACTAGGGCTGAATTTTGATATGGCTATTAGCTTTGTGCATTTAAAATATTCTTAAATTGAATATGTGTGCAAAACAGGGATAGGTAAAAAAGAGGGGACAATATATGTAACAATCGCAAGTGATCTCTGACAGTGTGTAAGGAACAAAAACCATCGTTAATTTTTATGGATTTAAAAATATTTTAAATTTTTATTTTTAAAGGAAAAATAACCCAAACATATTAACAAACACAGACATAAATGAAACAACATAAAACCAATACAGAATTTCAGACAAGGTGATAAGAAATTAACAATTGTTGTTGTATTTTTAACCGAGTTTGAATTTCCTTAATTTCAGCAAATATTTAAAAAGCACAAAGTAATTATCTTTACAATGTTAAAAAATTAAAAAAATTCAATATGCAAAAGAAAAATGATGAAAGAGAAGCAACAACTTGTGAAAATAAAATATACAAAGTGTAATGAAATATGAACCTTCAAGTAAATACATGAAACATCTTTTTCCTGGACATATCCTATGTTACTTGCACCATTTTTCATCTATATCATAAGCAAATGAGATATACTCTTTTTCTTACATTCTGTCTATATCATTATTTTTTATGTTTTGCAACTCTTTAGTGTTTTAAACCATTATTTGTCTAATAAAAGAGCCTGCACTGCAGAACAAATTACCCTAAAAGACTTTTGCAGGTCCTTCTGTATTAGAAGAATAAATATTTTTTCATAACTGGGGAACATTCTCTAGGAGCAACTACAAAACACATCTGAACACGCATATAAAAATCAAAATAATTTCAAATGTGAAGAAAATAACTGTCATTTAAAGAATGATAAGGGTATAAGAGCAGGCTTCTAAACAAATTTCTGAAACAAAACTCAATAGAAATAGAGTATCAAAAACTAACTGAAACAAGATACAAAATATCAACCTAGATTAAGAACTACATTTAATCTTTCTCATGAGCAGGCGTATTAGAAATTTATTTCCTTGCCCAAGAAAATTTTCTTGAGTCCCAGGGAGTGTAGCAAATGTGGAATTGGAGGAAGATTTCCAATTGGGGGAAGATGTCCATTGTGGTGACTAGGTGGCAGCAGCAGAAGAAAACATGTCCAGACAGGCTGAGGAAAACTACAATAAGTGGAGGGTGAGAAAGAGAGCCAGATAAGGGAGGGTAATAGATGACACTCCTTGTGCCCTGGGTCTTGCATACGTATCACGATGAAAGAGAAGATCCCAAACAAAGGAGTCATTGCTTCAGCAGCAGCCTGGCTATTTTAAAAATAGCTAAGATTAATAATATCAGTAAGAATGAAAATGAGGGAAGGGGAATTACAAGAGGAGGAAAGGAGTGGTGAGGAGATGAGAAGAGGATTTATAAAGAAACAGCCTGCATTACCTATTTATACTCATTCCCCAAAATGACTGTAAACAGCATGTCCTGGAAACATGCACTAAGATGAAAGACTCCTAAACTTTCCGGTGTCCCCACTGGGATGGTGAACACAGAGATGGAGACCAAACGCTGGCAGGAAGTGCTAGAGTGGGCCCTACTGGGCCCTTGGGGAAGCTGAGGACAGGTGGTACAGTCCTGTTTAGGGAACCTAAACTGAACACTACAAAACTGAGGAGACTGTGGTTATCCATGAGCTGACAGTGACTTCAAATGACAAAATCCTGCGTAGAGAAGAGAATAGACAGGTACTGAACCTGGCATTCACTCGTTCCTACCCCAAAACACTGGCAGTGTTTGTGCTTATGAGACTTCCTCCTCACTGCTCAGAGCCCTCAGTCAGTGACAATTTGGGAGTCCTGACCACTCTGCCAGAGACTGCTGAATCTCAGAGACTGTGGACAATGAGCTATGAAAGAAATATACTTCTGAGGAGAATAAAGTTAATGCCCATTTATGAGGTTGCAGAATGTTATATTTTACATTATACTAAAGAGATGTTAGAGATCAAAACTTCCAATAGAAAATTATAAAAATATGTCCACTTGCCAATTTTAGTTTTCTCTGTGAAGTAGAAAACCACATGAAGACTTCTGGGAAGATGGCGACCAGGTGAGCAGGAGAGGGAATCTCTCCCAGAGACTGATCCTTTGCGCGCGGCTGCCCGGTCCGTGGAGGCAAAATTCCAACTGATCGGGCTGCTCTCCACGGCCCGGCTGAGAAGATACACGGCGAGAAGTGGGCGGACCCTGAGAGCTCGGCGCCCAGAGGATCGGTGCAGCGTTTGGGCCGCAGCTCGTTTCAAATCGCGTACAGCCGAGAGAGCGAGTGCGGAGCGAAGGACGGCTTCACCTCCTCAACCCGACCGGCTCAGAGGAGGCTGTAACCAGGATTTCTTGGAGGCAGCGGAGCAGAGGAAACTCAGAGAACGCGCTACTGGGACAGACTGCGCCAATCTGGGCAGTGGTCCGGGATCCCGCTCAGAAACCCACCCCCGCAGCCGGCGCTGCGCGAACCGGAGCAACAGTGATTGGCGGGATTGCTGAGTCAGGAAAAAAGATCCATCCAGAGAGATATATCTGAACTGCATTCCTGTCTGCACAATCAAAGGGTGAGTTAAGTGGGGCTCTACCCGGTTTATCCTGAATCGGGAAGAAGCTCAGCCCAACGAGTAACATCAAAACAGCTTTAAAAACTGCGGGATCTCCCGGGTGGGAAGAACTAGCTAGGCGCGCCAACGGGATTTGTGAGGGGGGAAGGAGCTCCACCCAGGGAGCAACACCGGAGTGCCTTGTCTGTAAGACTCCTGGGGCGGCAAGCTGTTTATTCGCCCTGGCGAGGTCTTGGGGTAGGAATAGAAGCGGAAATCTCAGCAGACAGCTTAAGGGACATTCTCCCAAAGAGAAGGAATCATTGGAGCAGCCTCTGCAGCCGACCTCCGCCTGCTGAACTGCCTGTGGAATTTATAGCTACACATTTTGAATCTGATACCCAAAAATGGGAAAACAGAGGAACAAAACGCAGTCTCAAAACTCAACCCCACCCACAACAAGTTTTGAATGTGAAGATACAGGGGAACCAGGAAGCCTCATAACTTCAAGTTATGAAACGATTGCATCCAAAATGAAACAACTCCAACAGGCCATGAAAGAGCGTAAAGCAGAAACAACCCACATACCCGCAATGATTTCTCAGACAAAAAACGAGCTCAAAACAATGATGGAAGAAATGTTCCATTTACATAGACAAGAAATAGACAAAAGTCTAGAAGAAAATAGGAAACAAACGGAAACGTTGCAAGAGCAATTTACGAATGAATTACCAATAATGAAACAGGTCCAAAGAGAATGCCAGGATTTGAAAACTAACGCTGAAAGCATGAAAAACCGTTTAAATGAAACCGAAGATAGAATTTCAGAACTTGAAGACAGCATGGCAGCTTATGAGCGTGAAAGGAAGAATCTCATGATATCATCAAAGACACAAGAAAAGTCAATCCAACAGCTGCAA
>PVLD010025156.1:0-24189 GCA_004027595.1 Dinomys branickii | reverse complement strand
TAGAGTTTAAATGGTTATATTTTGTGTAGCACTTATTATGACATATTAATAATAAAGATGAAAACAAAAACACTTATAATGATATTCTGGGGTGATTATATAATGAGTAATTTTTCAAAAAATATATTCATCATATTTTATATTTATAATACAAATTATTTTGCAAGTCAGACAAAATACCTTAAAATATGAAATATGTTATTGAAACTAACCACATTATGTAATATATATGATATAAAATTTGAAGAGAAAAGTAATAAAAAGGTAGTGTAAAAACTAAGTTTTTGTTTTATTTATAACAAATTCACTAGTGTCATTGCTGAGAACCTAGAGTGCACAGAGAATGATACCTTTAAGAACTACCACAAAAAACAGTGACATGAATTTCCCTCTTCTGACATTTTTAGGTTATTATAAAATTCTGCTCTACAAAATGAACCATTTTAACAGAAGACTGACATTCTGCTTCTGTGACTGTGTGTGACTCCTTACAGCTGAACATCCTGTACAATAGTACAATGTATTAATGTCCAATGATGTCACCATCACTTGCTTTGGGAACAAAAGGGTCATGACAAGTACAATCTATCAACCTTTTAATTTGCTAACATGTCTTAATGAGGACTAATAACCCTAATATTGATTTGCTCAATGAACAAGCCATTGTTTACATGAATAAGTCAACATAACCTGAGGCTATTTCGTGCTGTTGGGTCAGTTTTTAATGGTTGCTGGAATTCAGATGCTATAAATACACACAAAGAATGGCCATTCATGTTTTTAAATGTGGATACTATAAATAAAGGAAACCATTGCCATTGCACACGGCATGTGTTTGTCAACATCGGTTGTTCTTAGCCTGAATAAATCACTGTGGTCTGGCAGTTGAGCACGTAAGCTGACTATATAGACTGTGTAATCTCAGAGCCACTATTGCATTGGTTTATTGATAAGGCTTGCTCTGCAAAGGATAGATCACTCTCAGAATTTCTGTTTCTACCCAGCTGTAGCCTCCTCAGTGTCTGCTGTGTTTGCCCAGTCTTTTCCCTGGGACTTGGATACCTATATTACACTGGGAGTTTTTTGTACCATCTTGTACATTTGATAGGGAAAGAATCTGGTTCCACAAGGGCAGATTACCAAGCTTGATAACTGTAATTCACTCTCCTGCCTGTTCAAACATAGCTGATACTTGGACATGAGCAAGAGCGGGAAGGTAGTTTCAGGCAGTTCTATTTCAGATGCTCATAAATTGTGCAAAGAGTGATCCCTGTAATTTCTCTAAGCCTCTGTCCTTATCTAAGAAAAATATCACCAATGGGTTGTTTTGGGAATTAAAGGAGGTTACATACAAGAAGGGAGACATACGACTGGCCTTTAGTAAAAGGGATGCAGAAGTGGGATATCTGTGGGTAGTGAGGGATATAAGACCTTCAAGATCTCAAAGAATGATACAATATGTTGCCTGCACATGTACCGCTGATTGATTTCACTTATGAGGATGGACTCCAATTTTGACCATTTGCCTACAAAGTCCCCAAAACTGTCTTTCTTTATAGCTGAATAATATTCATTATATAAAAATGCCACAGTTTTTTAATCCAGTCTTCTGTGGGTGGACACTTGGGTTGCTTCCACATTTTAGCTATTACAAATTGTGCTGCTATAAACATGGGTGCACATATATGAGAATGATATGATGTTTTCAGATCTTCTGGGAAAATACCCAGAAGGGGAATAGCTGGTTTGAATGGAACCTCTAGACCTAGTTTGCTGAGAAATCTCCAAACGGCTCTCCACATATCATTGGTGTAAGAACCTGAGGGTGGGAATATAAACTAAGAGACATGAAGGAAATCTGTTCAAAAACAAATAACAGGTGGGACAAGGGGAAGGAGAAAAGAAAGAAGCAAAAATCTATGTATGTATATATGTATATACATATGTGCAGGAGGGCTAACATGGTTCTACTAGTGTATTATATCAATTAATGCTAAGGAATAATTGATGACGGGTTATTCAATCAATCTTGTATGTCTGTATGTGTTATCCTGAGCACACACTTCGAAGATATCGATATGCAAAGCAGCAACTATTGTTGGTTTTTATTTTTTTACTTTTTATTTTTTGTCTTTTGTTTTCTGTTTTTTGTGTTTTTCTGTTTTTGAGATGATTGTTTCACCAATTTCGTATGTCTGTATCTGTGTTCATGTATATACACTTCGAAGATATCAATAGGTAAAGCAACAACCATTGTTGAGTCATGTCACCTTGTCTGTAAATCAGCTTTGATTGTACTATTTCTTATGCTAATTTGTGTCTGTTTGTTAATATGTTTTTGTGCTTTTATTTTTTTTAAATAAAAAAATAAAAGAAGATCTCAAAGAATGATGAGAGCCCATGCACTGCTCTGTCAGGATAGATCACTGAAAAACGATTTCTGAGTGTTGAAATACAATGCAGGATCTAACTTCTGAGATGAGAATTCAAGATTAAAGCTGGGTCAAAGGTAGATGCCTAGAAAATTAGGTGTAAGTTCAGGGCTGAGGAAAAACAAATGCCCCCTTAGGATAAATTCATTTGAAAGGCAGAACTAAGTCTTCTGATATTTCAACAAGCAAAGAAGGTAATTATTTCTAGAGTATTGCAGAGGGAAGGGAATACAGATGTAGGTAAAAGCTGAAGTTCCACCATATGAGGAGAAGGTGAGAGGGTCCTTAGAACCACCCTTTCTCTTTCTGAAAGCATTATCAGGCCTAGCAATCTCCCTGAAGGACAGCTGTAACCATCTGTCAGCCAATTCCTCTCTCAGAACCACATATTGTGTGGATTATAGAATTATATATTATCTTTCAGCACAATATCATATGACCCAATTTTTCCCTATATGTTTCCTTAAATATAATCCACAAATGCCTAGTTCTGCAATGAAACAGACTTGGAACACAATGTTCAGTTTCCTGCCTCTGAACTTTTACTCATATTTTCTTCCTGAAAATCCCTCCCATATCGTAACCTTGCTACAACTGGCTCTCTTAAAAGCTCATCTCATATACAACTTGGTTTGTATGGGGCTATTACCTGAATTGGGCATAATTTTGAGTCCTAAAGATGAGAAACAAAAGGAGCAGCCCAGTTACCTATTACTGAATGTGAGAAATTATCAGGAACATTTGAGAAATCTGTGTGTGTCACCCTCATGATCTTAGGCTCTGTAGGCTTGGGGCTTGTCTCTACATAGGAACATTTCCACCACGGGACACAATAAAACTTCCAGTGACCTACAATTTTTATTGTACTGAGGTATAATTTACATACTTTAAAATTTACCATATTTAATATACAATGTTATGAGTTTTGTGAGGTGCATATAATCAAGAAACCACCACAAAAACAGATATAAAATGATTCCACCACCCCTAAAATATTGTCTCATACCCTCTTATAAGTCATCTCTTTCCCTGTCTTCAATATCTAGCAACAATTGGTATAATTTCTGTCCTTACAGTTTTCTTTTCCAGAGTGGAATCACCCAGTACATAACCCTTTAAGTCTGTCTCCTTCACTTAGTATAACGTATGTTGGTGCATGCATCAGAAGTTCATTTCTTTTTATTTCTGGGTAGTTTTTTATTGTATAAAGTGCACTATACTTTACTCATCAGTTAAGCAGCTGAGGGACATTTGTATAATGTACATGTTCTGGCTACCATGAATAAGGCTATATAAAAATTCACACATAATTTTTATATATTTATGTGTGAGCATAAGTTTTCATTTCTCCTGCATAAACACTTAGAAGAAAGATTGCTGGGTCATGAGGTAAGTCTATGTTTACCTTTACAAGAAACTTGCAAAATATTTTTAAGATGTCTATTCTATTATTCATTCCCCGCAGCAATATTTGAGATTTCCAGCTGCTCTGGGTCCTCAGCAGCTCTTAGTATAAATACAACTTTCCTTTTTTTTTTACATTTAGATATTCTAATAAATGTAGGTAATATTTCCTTGCAGTTTAATTTGCTTACCTCAGTGACTAATATTGTTGAACATTTTTCTTTCTCTTTATGTACAGTTTCTTTGGCAAAGTACCCTTTCAAATAGTTTACTCTATATTGATTCTTTTGTTTGGTTACTGAATTTTAAAAACTCTTTATAAAAATTCTAAATGCAAGTTCTGTATCAGAATGTACTTTGCAAATACCTTCTTCTTTGTGGCCTAACAATGTCTTGTGGTTAGTAGAAAATTCCAATGTTCAGTGTTTAATTAAAACTTTGTGGATTATACTTTCAATATCATAGTTAAGCAATCCTGGTATAACCAAAAGTCCATATTTCTTTCTAGAAGCTTTAGACATTATATTTGCATTTAGACCTATGATTAATATTGAATTAATTTCTGTAAAGGATGTGTGGTGCTGGTAGAAGTTCTTTGGTTTATGGATATCTAATTTTTCCAGTACTATATGTTGAAAAAACTTTTATTCATCAAATTGTTTTTGCACCTTCATCAATGTTATCTGACCATATATGTGAGACCCTCTAATTAAAGTTCCCAAGTTATTTTTAAGTTGTCTCTCATTCTATCCTTTCTCTAGTAGCACACTATGGATTACAATACTTTTATAATAGTAAGCCTTGAAGTCAGGCAATATGCATCTTCTAACTTTGTCCTTCTGTTAAAAAATTATATCTGCTATTCTAGTTCTTTTGCCATTTCTAATGATAAAACCAACTTGCTGATTTCAATTAAAATTATGATATTGGCTGAAATTCCCCAAATCTATTCTGGTTCTTAGAGACAAAACTTGTAAATTCAAAAGCAGTAAGTATATAAAAATTGAACTGACTCAGTTTGGAGACAGTCCTATTGAATATGGACCTATCAGTGTCACTAGTCACTCTGAGCTTTTCACACCAACGCAACTACAGTAAAGAAGGAAAGGAGTCCCACCACTGCGGGTAACTGCCCTGATTTTCAGGAGAGGTAGAAATGTTGTGACTTGACAGTGAATACCTCTGAAACTAATGATCCGTGGGGCATTTCTTTGTACTCTTCTACCAGGCATTAATGGAAAATAGGCAAGTGCAGCGCTACACCCTGCCTGGGAAGGACATGGGAATCAGGGACTCAGACCGAGGAGGGATTGGAAGCAAGAAAAGTCCGGACCCTGCTGCCTTCTGTGATGTTGCGATGTGTCTGAAGGGTGAGTCGTGCCAGGGATTTCCTAGGCTCTTCCCATTAGATTGGAAAAGGACTCCATTATAGTTACATTTTTGCTCAACTTCTCTACCCACCCTTTTCCTCCTAGCATCTGACAGGGTCATTTCTGGGGATACTTTCCAGTATACTTCCTGAATATAAACCTGCTCAGAGTCTGTTTCCAAGGTAACTGATGCAAAGACACAGCTGCACTCACCTCATCATCAAGTTTTCTGAGGCTGAAGAGCAGTACAGACACATTTTTTCCTACAGTGTTCTCACAGGTCCATGATGTGCATTTCTCACCAAGAATCTACTAGATGCACTGACTTTGGGCCGTGTTTTGACCCAATTCTTTTGGCTCCTTTTTTAACAAAAATTGTCTATGGAAAGTCTATAGCACATGAGGGAAGAGTCTTATTGTGTTGAGAACAAATAAAGGTAACTACTTATTTAGGAATGTTAGGTTTATTTCAGGTTGTTAGATTGTTTAGATTGTAATTTATTGTTTCAGGAGATATATAAATATAAAGGTACATCATCATGATGTTAATTATTAGAATACTATTGTGACGATCTACAAAATTAAACCCACAAGGCCTGCTGACTGGCATTAGAAATGCTGTAACAAGTGAGACACCAAAGAGGGAAGGAAACCTTATCAGACTTCTAGCCCTGCATCAGACCTGGTTCCAGCCAATCAATAAAACCAATTTTGTTTAATTAGAATAGATGTTCAATTCTTGGTATCTGATAATGTCCTAAATGGAAACAAATATCTCAGCACCCCCCATGTGAGGGTATCAGCCAGTCTTATGCTGCATAGCCTACAGGTGTTTTCCATTAGGAGAGTGGCTTCTAGCCCTCACTTCCTTACTGCCAAATTTACATGTTAAACTAGCTATCCCTTTGGTCTCCGCTAAAATAATTGATTCATAAAGAACTGATTCTGAAAGAGATTGATTCTCCTACATGCTGCTTCAAAAGAAGAGATCTGACGCTCAACCTAAGATAAAGTACTAGTAAAATGGAACTGTATTTTTCTCAGGCCTACTCACAAGATACGTGTTGGATCTGTGAACTAGAAGATACGCTATAGAAAGACAGTCTTCAAATGGCTTCGTTTGATGCCAAAGTAACTGATCTGAAGTTACACCAACCTTGAAGCATTTAGCAAGTAAGATGTTTCACCCATTTGAACCTATGCTATTTCCCTTAGGTGAGCAGCGAGGAATGGAAAAAAAGTCCTGATTCGTTTCCCGAAAGAAGTTAGTTCTCTTCTATAATTCCTTGAAGTTCCCTTCAATGGTAAGGCTGGGGAATTGCTTTCTTGTTCCAACAAAGAAAGAAAGAAAGTTTAAGGAATAAGCCATTTCCTTACTGTAATAAGAATGCATTTGCTTTCATCTACTTCAACCATTTTTGGTCTCGTGATACCACTGACATAATTAGTTATCCAGACCTTCTGACCAACCACACATTGGGGATAGGCCACCATGGTTCACAGGAAGTAAGGAGGAACTTTAATTTGCTTTGTACTACGTATGCTTTATATACAATTTCCTTGGAAGGAAAGGGTCTGCCGCTTTACCAATTCAGATAAATATATACCTAGAATTTGAAGGCTTGGCATGACCGTTTATTATTTTGCCAGGGGGGGAATGCCAAATATTGAACCCAGAGCCTTCACACTGATCTACAGTCCTCGCCTTATTTATTTATTTAAAGCCAAGATCTTGCTAATTGCCAGGTTTCTCAGGCTGAAGTCATTTTTTTATCCTCCTGCCTCAGCCTCCCAGATTGCTGAAATTACAGGTATGCACCACCGTACCTAGCTAAGACAATACCTTCTTTAAAACAAGACTCCTACTTAGATAAACAGAGTCCTATAAGAACATCTTGGAAATTATAGGGTTATTTTTTTCCTCTGATAAAGTCCTACATGAGTATTTACCTGTTGCAGGATATGTTTTATTACAGCTCACTTTTGTCTTTAATTCACCATTTTTATGGTATTAGTCTGGTTTTACCTAAATTATGTACATAGCAGGTTGCATTACTTTTCATTTCTGCTTTAACATGGTAAAGCAGGTATTCAAGATGGTACAGAAAGGTTGAAAAGCACTACTTTAAATAAATATCAATAGAGGGGGATGTTTAGGTGACATGAGCTTAACCATAGTTAGTCTCACCCAGAACACCATCATCAACACCTCAAACCCACACTGAGGTTTGAGTTCAGAAGATGAAGAGTTACCAAGCTGTTATCCAGCACACAATACCTTCCACAGGGAACTCTTGAGGTATTCTCCGAGGTTCACTGCTGACCCAGAGGCACTATGGTTACACTCGTTACCCCAAGAAAGCATTCTTCTCAAGGCAGTCAAGTGGGCAATAAGAGAGATGCATATCTTGCAATAATGCTCCGTTATCAATAAATTAAAAAAATACACTATGGCCTTGGGTGACAATTTTTAACAGAAAATCTACCTTCTATCCTATCTTTTTCATTTTCTTTTCAGCAATGGATAAGCTGGCTGGTTTCATCTGGCCTCACCCTTTATCCAGTTTGAACTCTGATTTAGAGAAAGAACAACACAGTGCATAAATCTAGTGACAGGTCTTACTTGGTGAATTCAAACTGAATTTGATTAGTTTGGACAAATTTTTAAATGGAATTTTAACATAAAATATTAAATCTCATTTATTCCTATTAATTTGATTTCCTCCCTTTGTGCCATGAAGCACAGCCAAAAAATCAACAGGAAAGCAAATCAAAATATTCGTTCACTACAATGCATTTCAAAATTACTTAGTCCATGCCAAATTCTATTGCCATTCTTACCTACTACATCCCTCAAGGGAAGCACTTCATTAAGCATGATCATTTGTTTTAAGTTTGCTTCCCAATCAAAAAGGCATTTAGTTCCCCATGTAAAGTAGCTATTGCTAAACAATTGAAATCTTTATTTATAGCTGGGCTATTCCTCTCTAAATAACTATGGAAAAGTTAAAAGATGGAAACTTGTAGCGTCAAAGACTTTTTCTCCCTGGAATGAAACAATTCCCAGCAAATGTTTAATATAAACTTCTGTGTTTAACAAGAGATCTCATTACTGTTTAGCAATTGAAGTTACTTGTTTTTAAAGTGCCCTGCACCCTTATCATACATACTAGAAAAGTATTAGTTCAACAAGTGCAGTTCTAGAGTTCAATATTAGAAACACTGCCTCAGCCATCATTTCGTCTCCATCTCCCAGGCATCTTATGTGGGTTTTAGGCTTAGGGTTTAGAAGAGATTTTGAATCACCAATGCGAACTAGAGCTGATGCAGAAGGTGCTGGCTCCCTCTCATCTGTGGTTCTTGTTGCTTCATGGTGTCAGTAGTTGCATGGTCTTAGCAGTTGTATGGTACCAAGTGGTGATGACCTACAGCCAGACCACAAATATGAACCACACATGTTCCATAGCCATTCACAAGAGGAGGAAACCCAAGCATTATTTCCTCTTGTAAATTCCCTTGATAATCCCTCTTCTCAAGAATTAAAAGGAATCAAAGGCTTCCTTGGCCTAAGACTACACATTTATAGAAAAGGGTGCTGAGTTGGCTTAGTTTTCAGCCAAGATTATGTCCAGTATATGTAAGTATATTGTTATGTTGGGCTATGGCCATAAAACTCCACTTGCTTGTAGTTTTACTCAGTATATATTCTTATTGGCTATAATTACATGGCCCTTTAAACAACCTAAAACACACACTTATTCTTGTATCATTTTTAAACCATATACAGTATTTTTAATGAGCCATGGACCTAAAGTCAATGTTCTTCGCTAGCATGGACATTATATGGCTATGATCACATAAAGAAGAGAAACACCTCTTGTTCAGAGCAACTGATTCCACTTAAACTAGATATTCCAGTACAGACGTAGGTGCTACAAAATGGAGGAGAGCCTCCTGAACCAAAGCAGACTTCACTAAATTCTAAATACTACTCAGTCCTGCGATAAAAGCCGTTCGAGACAAGTGCAACCTTTTCTCCTCCTTGCTGCAGATGTTAATTCATTAGACACCTTCGACTACTAGAGAAAGCTGAAGAAAAATAAGAGAGGTTAAGTAAGCAGGAAAGGCTGCCTATTTAAATCTTAAAATGAAAGACTGAATTTTAAAGTGGCATTAACTTTGCCATTAAAGCAAACACCTTCAAAACAGAAGGCCAAGAAAGAGGGAGTCATAGAGGGGACAGAGGAGGAAAGGAAGCAGAAAGATGGGAGGAAAGAAAATGAAAGGGTTTTCAAAAGATGACTATCTAGAAATGCCAAGAAAATAAATGTAGTTATTGATGAGAAAAAGAAAAAGAAACAGGAAGGTTTATAGTGTAAGGCGAAAATGTGTGAGTTGTTGTAATGTCGCTTCCCTTTTAGTTTGCTTTTTCTTGTTAATCTGTGGAGATCGAACCCACAGCCTTCACAGTGTGTTGCATCCTTAGCACTTCTTTATTTTTTTTTTTTATTTTGAGTTAAGGTCTTGCTAAGTTGTTAAGTTGTCCAGGCTGAGCTCAAAACTGCCTCAGCGTCGCAGAGTAGATTGCAGACATGCACCGCCACATCCAGCTACTAGCAGCATTTTTAAGTTTGCCTTGAAATTCAACATAACAAATAGCATAGCATTTTAATGCTTCATGTGTATTCAATCTTTAATCAATATGGCTGGAAGATATTGCTGACTACATCAATACAGTATTTCACTATGTAGACCTAGCCCAAATCCATGCAGAAGCAGCTGGAAAGTTCAGCCATAAAAATCACTACATTGTTCTGTTCACTGTATAATTTAGTTTCGATGCACACTTCGGGAGGTTTTATTCTTGTCATTGTTCTAGTGCTCCCTGAGTATTAGATTATTCTTGAGGCAGTATCTGTAGTAAAATTGTTTCATCTGCTTCTGACATCTGAAAACAAATGTTCTAATGATGTGGAAAATGATTTTACAGGAAGTTAATTTATTCTATCAATTTCCACAACTTCTCTAGTTTTTTTGGCATTTCTCCCCAGAGAGAATATTTAATGTAATTATTTGGCATTTGGCATGGTATTTCTCTTGCTCTCTTTCTCTCTCTGTCTCTCTCTCTCTGTCTCTCTGTCTCTCTCTCTGTCTCTTTCTGTCACTCTGTCATTCTCTAGTTCTCTCTGCTATAAAAAAAGTACTCAATTTTACTTTGCACAAGTTGAGAACAAAGGACTTCTATTTCAAAAACAAAGGTGTTATAGTAAGCTTTTATGAAGACTGTCATTAATGTCAATTAAAAACTAAAGTCTAGAAAAGAACTGATATCTCTACAGTGTGCTGTAAAGAAAATAATAATCCTTAAAAATTACTGTTACTGATAAAACAACTATACTACTGTTTTCCACTAAAATGCCATCACTATCATCGCCTACTGAAACACACAGTGTCACTTTCAAAGAACATATGGAAGACTGGCAGAGCAAACACACAAGAGTTTTAATAAAAAATGGGGCAGCAAAATAATTGGGTTGTCACCTTGACACCTCCCATGCATGTCACTTTTATATAAAAATCACTGTCAGGGTTCAGTGATAGATGAAAATTATGCTATGCATGAATTTAAACCATAAAATCTCTAACTTACTGACTAGAAAAGTTGTATTACCAAAAATAAATGCTACAGTATAATTAATAAAATTCACACTAATTTAATGGCATGAGATCAAATCAGGAGAACTGATTCAGTTTTTTCAACTACCCTATTGTAAGGTCGTATAAAAATTGTTTTCATTTATATTGTTATAACCTCATTGAAACAAAATGAATTGCTAGACTGATGGAGCAGCTGTTTTGCTTGTACAGACCAAAAATAAAAATAAAAATATTTAAAAAGCAGAATTTGAGAGGTGAAATAATGTTTAAACAAATATAACAGTATATATTAATATACTGTATTCTTACTATTCATGAAATATAAAGAAGTCTAAATTAATGATAATTTTGTGTAACAGTAACTTTAAGTTGGAGAAAAAATCAGACTTATCACATAAAAGATAGCCTCATAATTTGTGTACATTTTAAATATTTTATATTTGGGAATAAACATATTTCTTTGCCTTGCTTCTATATGAAATTTACTTTCATAAGCACCATTCTCTTGTCTATTGATCAAGTGATATTGATTCTCCTCCATCTAGCACCTTAGTATGTTGCCAAGCATAGAAATGTCAAAAAAAATATTTGTTAGATGAGTTAACTGGTCTGCATAGAAATCTTTGCCAAGAAAACATCAATAATCTATATTTCCTGGAGCTGTTCCATCTCATCTAAGTTTATAAGGAGTAAAGAGAGGTTAAGCACTAGCTGCTTCCCATTCCAAGGAAGCAGTTTCAAGGTAAACCTCAGGGTTATTAACATGGAATCAATAATTCATTACTCATTGTGTCCACCTTCTTCTGAGATGAAGTATGATTAATATTTTCTATGTCTTTGCATTTTAACCCTATTTTCAAGCTGATTCAAGACATGAAACATTTTTATTTTATACTTTTACCCTTATTAGAAAAAATATTTCCCAAAGTCTCAAAAGAAAGTAACACCAAAACAATTAAGCAAAAAAATTTGTGACATTTTCATGAGAATAATGCATTTGGAGTTCAGACTGTCTTGAAGTTCAGCTTGGCACGATCTCAATGAATAACTTGTAACTAATTCACCGCAAGTGCTCTACCTCTGGTTTAATAAAACATAGGTAATTCCTTTAAAGTGGTAATGGCTCACTGACTGGCAATCTTTGGCTTCAATGTCAGGGCACTGGCCATCCATCAGTTGTCACGAGAGACTACACACCTGAATGTGTTTAGAGTTCCATGACGTTGCTTCCCTCTTTTAATAACTTGGGTGATGGCCCTTGCTATGTGCAGAAGAGGAACCCCTTAGGGAAAATTATACACCATTGTGTGAAACAAAATACATGTAGAAATGGAAATACAGGATCCTATTGACTTGTTTGATGAATGCTGATCTTCCATGTCCCTTGGGACAAGGTGCGAATGGGGGCAGGTCAGAGACGGCAAGACAAGGAAAAAAGAAACTCTTGGAGCCCTACATCCCACCTTAATTTCTGTTTCTGATTTCCTTATTTGTCTATTTGAGAATCTTTGTTTGATATTAAAGCCACATCAGTGAAGAGCAGCAGCAAGTTGGATGTTAGAACCCCATCAGTTTGATACTGGAACCTTATCAGTAAAGAAGAGTAACAAACTTTGATTCATATCTAGTCATGTTAAACAACGATGATGGTGATTTGTGTTGTGATTACTGAGGATGATATGGCTCCCTAATATATTTTGATATTTAACACCATTCTTAGGTTGTGCTTCATTCAATGGATATGGGACTATTAAGATCATTTCAAGCTCACTAGCAGTGCTTTTCTGGTTTTTGAGGTGGTTTTTTCATTTGTTTTTAGCCAATTCTCTTGGCCAAGGAAGGTAGTTAAAGTTAAAGAAAGAAATGAAAGATGTTTACTGCTTAAAGGAAACTTTAATTCAACTTAAAATATAAACATTCACACACATTTGTCAATTTTCTGAGTTTTTCTTTGAGTGCTGTTTCTATGATTGGTAGGCCACATTGCCTTTCTTTGGGAAAAAAAAAAAAGGCAACAATATACATAAGTTGAGCTAAGGGTTAACTGACAGCTTTGGGGTTTCCAAACGCTGAATCATCCAAACAAATAAATGATTTTTAATAAGCTCTTGGGAAATAACCTATAAACATATTTCAAGCAACCTTTAAATATGCTCTCTCATAAGACTACTTCTGTATGCCTAAGGCCTTGGGCGATTGTAAACACTGTCAGTTTATGCTAACAGTGTAAAATGGTGAATGCCTATGTGGTTTTTGTTTCTCACCCAGAGACCTATGCCACAGTATCAGTCCAGCATCTTGGAGAGAGGAGTTCTCCACACCTATGTGACTAACCCAAATTAAAACCACTGACACTACCATTCCAGTGAGCCTCCCTGTTTAGCAGTATTTTGTACATGTCACAGTCATTAGTGGGAGAACTCCATCCCTACAATGTCATGGTGAGAGCTTCTACTGAAGCTCACTCTGGTTGGTTCTGAACTCTGCCTACAATGGTTGCTACTATATGTAAACTCTACTGAACTAAGGGATATGCAGATATTGGTAAACATTATTTCTGGCTGTATCTGCTGGGTGTTTCTACAAGACATTAGCACTGGAATCAGTAGGTACAGTAAAGAGCACCCTCACCAATTTGAGTGGCCATCTGTCCAATCTGTGGAGTGCCAGAACAGGCAAAAAGGTACAATAAGTGTGAATTTGTTCTCTAACTGAGCTGGGACATCCATCTTTTCATACTCTAGACACTGTTACTTCTGGTTATTGGGCTTTTAGACTTGGACTGGCACTTACACCCCTGACTCCTCTGGTTCTTAGGCTCTGACTAAGCTGCACTGTTGGCTTCCATGATTCTCCATCCACCATAATTCTATGAGCCAATTCCTACACACTGAAAAAAATCACTTTATAGAGAGACTGAGAGAGAGAGAGAAGGATCCTATTGATTGTGTTTCTTAAGAAAATCCTAATATATTGCTTTACTCCTTGGTTAATTTGCATCTATATTACTTTGGTAAAATAAATTCTGAGTATAAAACCATTCCTTAGTTCTATGACTGGTGGGTTTGGGGGAGTTCTATGAAGGTGGGCTTGGGGATGCAAAATGAGAATTTATGGATCCCCATAAAACAATGATATAAAATATAATCACATTTTAACACTCCTTTATCTATTAAAGATGTCTTACCCACACCAAATTTTCTAGCCTTTATTAACTATTGGAAAGGATTCGATTTCTTTTCTTTTCTTCACATTTTTCTATTAAAGTATATTAACATTAATGCCAATTTTGCCTTTGGATATTCACACAAATAAGTATCAAGAGAATATGTGGTTTATTCATAAGTGCTGTTCCTGCCACTATTCTAAGTGGATATGCAGAAATACATGTGGAAATAAAATGCCATTTCTACTGTTAGTAACCATACTTAGCATTATCAGTACTTTTTCTAGAAAAGTTTTTTGATCAAATAATTAATCATTAACTGCTCCTTCAACAAAGTGATAGAAGTATTACAACTATGTTAGCTATCCTGTATATACATACATACATACATAATTATCCCTTTCTTCCTTTTCTCTTTCCCCTCTTCCCAGTTGCTCTTTATTTTTGAGCAGTTTCATTTCATTTCAAAATGTCTGTCATACCTCCTAGCTTTTATTCACTCTTTCAGGTTCTTACACTAGTGAGACAATACATTGCTTACACATGCAGGTCTGATTTATTTAACTTATGAGTATGGTCTCTACTTGTGACCATTTACCTATAAAAGCCTCAAGTTTGTCTTTATAGCTGAGTAATATTCTATTATATTAAAGAGCCACAATTTTTTTATCCAGTCCTCAGTGGATGAACATTTGGGTTGTTTCCATGATCTAGCTATTACAAATTGCACTGCTATAAACATGGGTGCACATACATTGCTGTGATGTGATGTTTTCAGATCTTCTGGGAAAATACCTAGAAGGGGAATAGCTGGGTTGAGTGAGACCTCTAGACCTAGTTTGCTGAGGCATCTCCAAACTGATTTCCACAGTGGTTTCACCAGTCTGCATTCCCACCAGCAGTAGAGAAGAGTTCCTATTTCTCCACAGCCTCACCAGCATTTGTTCCTGTTTGATTTCTTAATGCTGGCCAATCTTACTGGGGTGAGATGAAATCTCAACGTTGTTTTAATTTGCACTTCTTGAATGACGAATGAGGTTGAACATTTTCTCATGTATTTATTTGCCATTTGTATTTGTTTATCTGAGTAGTGTGAATTCATCTCAGCTGCCCATTTTTGGATTGGGTCTTTGAATTTTGGGGGGACCAATGTTTCTAATTCTTTATATATTCTAGATAAAAGGCCTTTGTCCAAGCAACAGCCTGCTAAGATTTTTTCTCAATTTGTGTTGATTTCTTTGTAATGAATTTTATCAATTTATGAAAATATCAAGTCTCTTTACTTTTGTATCCATATTTTACCAATTTTTAAGTCTTGCTGTGGTCACTTAGTGGTTATGACAACCAATTCAGACTTAGGAAAATAAAATTTCTTGAAAATCAGAAATAAACTACTGTTACATGGAGGGGAAAAAAATTCTGAGTATTTGTGGATGAAGTTAAAATAGCCTCTTCTCAGGAATACAGAACAGGACATGCTGAGAAACTGATATCTGGAAGTTCATCCTCAAAGTAAAGACTGTTCTGGTTTAGAAATGCACAGCAGAAAATATATTCAATAAAACTGAGAGTACAGCAGTGGTTACCAAAGTTTGCAGGAAGCTGGGGCAAGTGAGTGATGGGAAAGTTTAACTAATAAGTACTAAGCTACAGATACAGAGGAGTCAAAAGTTCTAGTGTGCTGTTGCCCAGTAGCACGATTTTAGATTGCAATAATGTTCTGTACATTTCAAAACCTGGAAGAAACGACTTCGAATGCTTTTACAGTGATGCATGTTGGAGGAGACAGATGTTTACCCCAATTTAAACATTACACAATGTATATATTTTTAAAAAACACCACCTGCTACCGCATTATTACATACAATTTTTATATTTTATGTCTCAGTTAAAAATGAATTAACTCATTTTAATAAATAATAGAAAATAAGTTTGGTATCTTTCATACAGCAATTGATGGCATGGAAGAAAACCTAACTATAAGAGTGATTCAACTACTGGAACAGTAAATAAAAGAATATTACACAGTTATCCAGGACCCACCCTGCAGATGATGCAACTGGCAGATGGAAAAACTGGAGCAGTTAAGAGAATTCTCACATGGCCCTTAAGAGAACCACCAAGGAGCCTTAACCAATAATATATTGATTGATAAATATTAGTAATTATTAATGGACATTATTAATATAACATGTTGGTATTAATACATAAATATATATTAATCTTGATTAATGCAGATTTTTCAGCTGGTTTTTAAACACTCAGCAGGAAAGTATGACTAATAGCCATAATACTAAATGGAAGGGTAGGCTGGATGTAAACAAGGGGTGCACGTGCTTCATCAGCCCACACTGGCTGTCCCTAGCTGTGCTTAACAACATCCTAGTCTACAGCCAGAAGAAGACATGATTCCTGCTCCCACTAGTGAGATGAGAAACCTAGCTCCCAACCTGGTAGATGTCAGATGTGCCAAGTCTGTGGTTCCACAACATTGAGGACTGAAGTCACAAACCAAAGAAGGAGGTTGGGAGAGTTTTACTGGAAGTAAGAAGAATAGCTCCCTGGTTTCCAGGAGGGCTCCTGAGTGGACAGCTGCATGGCCTCTCAGTCCAGAGCTACTTACAGGTGAGCAGAGCACAGGAACTGCTGAATTGTCTAGCAGCTACCTATCGGGGTGGCTCTGTGAAGTTAAAATGACCAGCTGGAACTGACGCTTTCTAACCCAGCTCATAAACATGCAGGATTTAGGGAGAAAAACGATTATTTTTCATTCTAAATTCTTTAGCACTCAGGAGCCTAGTAGAGAGAGGCAAACTTCCCTTTAGGAGCATTCCATATTGCCTGAGGTTTATTCTTTGTCCCAAATCTTAATTCACTGTCTATTCTTTTTTAAATTTTTGTCAATATAGCTGGTCACACAGCTCTATCCCAGGCCCTTCTCCCAGCTAGCTGCCTTACTCACAAGCTAATTAAATGAACTATTTTCTACACTAGCACTTCCAAAAATATGTCCTTCAGCCTCCCTGAGTATATCCTCATTATGTTATTTTAATGTACTTTCAAGTACAAAGATTTAGTTTCTTCTGTAGGTGTGCCTATAGAATACAAAATGACAATATAAATATTTTAGCTACTACTCTTCGTTACCTTTATGGTATAAACTTCCTGTTATCTACTTCAGACTTAATGTATTATCTGGAGGTAATCTTAGCAAAAAATACCTTGCAGGTCTACAAAATAGAGCCCTAGAGTAAAAATTGAATGGCACAGTGGTTACAAAACCAAACGTATCTTTACTTTCTGTATTTTTTACTATTTTATTATTAAAATAAGAGAATATTATATTTCTTTGACAAAACAAAGGGTTGTCTAGATGTTCTTAAACTCCACCTGTTGTACTTGGGTTAATACCTCTGAAAAAATAGAGGTTAATTTTAAAGATTAAAGAAATAAAAAATAAAAATAAAATGTTTACAGCAAATGCTCCCTCATTTTGTCTGACTTTTACAATGCTCTGAGCTATGTGATGATTTTTAGCTTCTGATGATTTAACATGGTAAAAAAAACTACACTTTAGCATCAATGACTTGTTCTTTCCTTCTTTCCCATACTATCAAAATATGATGGTTCATCACACAACAAAATCAGTCTCTTCTTGTCTCCTTTAGATCATTTGGGGTGAGACTTCTGATCCCCATCTAGGCAGCACCAATGCCCCTCTTCAGCCCGAAGTAGCTATAACAAGAAGAAGCTCTACCTTTTGACACTTTTTACTTAAGTAAGGGATCAGAGTGTATGTGGAGGGATAAATTAGCATAGAAGAAGTACAGACAGGTTTAAAAAAAGTAGACAAGAAAAAAGAATAAATAAAAATGTGCTTCGGAAAGCATTGGGACAGATGGTAACTGTACTTTGGAGAAGGCTGCAGGCCCAAGACAGACAGTTACCCCAGGTTGCCCATATTACTGTTTTCTAGGTTTGTCTGTGCTTTTTTCCTTCTAGACCTAGAAAGCCTAAAGTTACTTAAAGATACTTCCCATAAATTAATTGTTAGAAGGTAGGAACCTAATTTTAAAATAAAATAACACATAAGGAGTTCAAAGAATGTTTTTAGGCAAGGCATCTTAGATCATCCATCTAAAAGAATTGATGGGGCTCACACCTCTCAGGTTACCAGGAATCTCAAAACCTTCTATAACATTTCCAACAATATATGGTTGAGTGTTCACAGGGCTACAAGCTTGACAATTTTCTCAGACGGATCATGAGTCTATGTTAGTGATGTGAAATCTTCTATAAAGATTTCTCTCCTGCTCCCCTATCTACCCTTACTTTGGTGAAACAACTCACCTTATCAGTATATCCCAAGTACCTCAATAATTGTAAAGCAAGAAATGCATGGAAACTTAGGAGAGAGGTAGAAAGGCAGTCTAACATTTAGAAAAAAAAGTCAATCATGTAATTATGAGTTAGTACATACAATTAATATTTAATTGCATTTTCACCAATGGTTCATATTTCATATTATTTCCAAAAAAGTAACCTTGACATTTAGCCACAGCCATTTCAGATTAAAATGAAGAGCCAAAAATATACTTAATTAAATGTATAATGTTCACATCATTTCTATGTAGGAAAAAAGGCACTTCCACATTACTAATTACCTGGCAAAAGTATAATTGGACTAAATTGGCATAAAACTACAAGAAAATTATGCAAAATGATGATACAAACCTCAAAAGGCTAGTTTGAACACTGCAGACTGGTTATATGTTAATAAAGTGAAATAAAAGGAAATAAATCAAAGAACATATGTGTGACTTTGAACACTTCTAAAACTCAATATGTTTTAAACTGGTGCCAAAAAGAGGGTATTTATTTTCACTGACATTATACCCTGATTCAGACTTAAGTGTGTCTTCAATAATTCTGAAAGGCCTAAAAGTCAGTGATATATCAAAGGACTACTGCAGCCTCCGATGTTCAGGTTCCCAATTTTACAAGCCAGAGCAATATTACTTAATAAGCAGAAGCTGACTTCTGCCAGCACAGTCTATACTTGCCAGAGAGAGGCAAATATATAGTAATCTACAAGAAGAACACCTGAATATTTACCATTTTATAGATTCTCCATGACTGCAGAGAACAGGAAAAAAGCCAACTGCTCTTTAAAACAATTCTTCATTTTGGAGACATTTTCAGTAAGTAATATTTCAAAGACTGTTCCAGGGTGGAAAGAAAGGTTTTATAAACAATAAACACTTTAGTTCCATCCCTGGTGCAAATTCCATGCTATGGTATTTTTGCAATGGCATATTTTTATTTTGATGAAATTCTATTATCTGCAATCAGTTCCAAAACTAAAAATGGTCGAACATTTCCCCACCAAACTACAGTCATGTTTAAATTTCCAATCCAATTATACTTACTCTGAAACCAAACGGTTTTCATTGTGCAAATTTTTCCTGAACATCTTAAAACTATATGTCAATATATATTTATTGGCCTAAATAGGAAAATCTATAAAAACTGTCCAGCTATATACTAAGTATCAAAAGATTAACTAAACAGAATATATGAAATACAAAGGAATATTTGATTTGGAAAACTGGACCTTTGAAATTTATGACTAACTATAAGACACACATTCACAAATCTCAAAAGGCTTTTTTTCCCATTTTGGTAACTCTGAACTGCAAAGCTGTGGACTATCCAGTTCAGAGAACTCATTCTAGAAAATCAGGTGGCAACTTGGGCTGGAAATGCTTCAAAGATATCAGGACTGTAATTCCTACCCTCTAGCTGGCCCTAAAAACTTGAAAAGCTCTCTAGAATGCCAGAATTCAAATGCTGGAGGGGTCTGGGCTGGCAGGCTGCTATTAATAAACAAGAAAAGTAAGACAAACTCCATAGGTAGGAAATGAGAAAGCCAGAAACCCATCAATTGGCATGCAGAACGCTGAGGAGAGGGAAATGCCAATTGTAGTAACCACGTCTACCAGTCTGGGTAAGCAATATATGGTAGTAGTCAGAGTCAAAGCCAAGACACAAAACCTCAGCTGAGGTCAGAACAAGAGTCTGGGTGCCCACAGGGGTAGAACTCCCCACGAACACCAGGGTACATATGAGTAACAGGTCAAAGGCCATTCTGTGTAAAGAAAAACAGGATGACAACCTCATCAGAAAACCCCAAAATAAATCTTCAACAAGACCTTAAATCTTCAACATTTTCTATCAGCCATTCTAAGCTCTCTATAATCTCTACTAAATGTTATCCTCAACTATTGTATAGCTTCTACAGCATAGGATAAATTTAAATGTCAAAATAACATTAAAAATTTCATCTATACCTTATAGTCCTTGTTTATGCTTGAATTTCACGTCATGTATAATTTGGAAAAATAACCCTGTGTTAAGAGGAAACAATCCCAGCAGAGAGATGATTATGTGTTTTCTTTATTTCTACTCTGTAGATATTACAGAGCATGCCATCCAGTCAAGAAAATTAAAGAGCAAAATTGTCCATGTCATTCGAAATAGGGGATGACAACTAAGATTTGTTCTTGGGAACCAAATAGACTTGGATAAGAAAAATAGTATTTTTCCAGTTTATGGGAACCAATAAGGATGTTTCACCACTAGTAAAATGGAAGCCCTTTTCTATTAAAGGCTGAGAGTTTTTTAAAAACAAAACATGAGCCAAATGTAGATAAGACATTGACCTTCTCATAAAAATCAAGGATGTTCTTCAATACAGCAGAGAATCCATTAGTTTAGAAAGAATTTTGATTATTTTTACTTATTAATATTCAACTCATTCTAAAAGGGTTTCAGAGAGGTTCCTAAAATAGCTCTAATAGCAAAGCACACAATTAAGCACTGAGAAAAATCAAGAAAAAGAAATAAAACAACCATAGATAATTAAATAAGACTGACTAGGGCTTGCACAAAGACATTATATATAACACAAGGTTTTACAGAGTTACTTTGTTAGGAAACAAATTCAGCTTTAGTCTTTTCAGAACTCAAAACAAAAAAGAATGCAGGGATAGCGAGACTGCTCATTTTCCCTTATTTTATTGTCTCTCCTCAGGAAAACTCTTCTCGAAAGAAAAACAGAATGGTTGGATGAGCACAGGTCCCATGAGCTGTAAAGATTCCACAGGGCAAAACCTAGCACAGAGATGAGAGCCAAGAATATGGGGTAAGTGGGAGGCATTGGAAACATTGGCGCCTGCCAGTTGCCACATTTAAATCACCAGGAATAGCAGATACAATCCTGGTGAGGATGAATGATATGGGTAATATTTGCTGATACACTGCAAGCAGTGTGGGATGTTGTGCGACTCTTGATGATCACGTGCACACCCAAACGCTCATCCTTCTCTGGTTCCGGCAGCATCTACATTGCTAGGATGACACTGTCTTTACCCTCACACCAACTTAGGCTTGTCCCTCCTCTTTCCCTCTCTGTTCTCCCTCACCCATGGAACCAGAGTTCTAGGGGCACCGACTTGACTAAGCTTCATTCTGTACCTCTTTCTCTTGAAAGAAATACGATTCTCACTGACAGCATCATTTTCCCTCCTCATCCCTCAGGACTCACACAGCCAGGACAGATTCCACAGCTGCACTTCACTTTCTCCTGCACATGCTTTTCCCTTTCAGAATGTTTACATTTAACCTAAAGTGCTATTTCCTCCTGTAACATTTTTTTCTCATTTATGCTTCAGGGACCCCCTTGGATATTAGCCAACTTTCTTCCTTATGGGATACAATACTGGACACTCACGAACTAAAGAAGGAGAAGGTTAATTTGGCCCAAGATCTTGGGAGATCCTGTCCATGGTCAGCAGGCTCCCAGGCAGAAACAGTATAGCAGAACAGTGGGATGAAGCAAAGATGCTTAGTTCATGGCAGCAAGGAAGCAGAGCAGCAGCACAGCACCAGACAGGAAGCCTGGAGAGAGGACAGACTCCAGCGCAATGCCTTTATCTACCCTCTCCTTGGCAGATCCATGCAGGAGTGTGCTCTGTCTATCCCCAGGCAGAATCCCGAGGCCGATCAAGTTGACATGCCACCCAGATGTCAGACCCCTCACTTCCTGGACATACCCTGAAGCCATCTTAGGAAATGAATGGTTCTCCTTTGTCACTGCTGCACCTTCTATAATCCACTAACGAGAGACAAAGCTCTCAGCAAATTAACTTGCATATGTGCTTGTAATAGAGAAACAGGACTGGTCCTCAGGACCAAGTGAAGGTATCAGCATATTGGCAGACAATAAATATTCATAAAATGAGTGAATTTTTTTAACAATCTCTTACTCAAAACTATGCTGAGTGCTTCCAACGGGCAGTCTGAAATTTTTCATAACAACCTTTTTATTAAGGCTAAGCCAAGAAGTTATGATTCATTTAACAGAGTTAACCACATTCTGTTCCAGGGTTGTTTTGGAAAAAGAACCCACAAAATATTGGAAGAGCTGCTGGTGTTTACCTTGTGGTGTGAATTCATAAGATGTGTGATGCGAAACTTCTTAAGAGGTAGCCAAGTTGGTATAGAGTAGCCCACAGTACACCTCCCATTCTCAAGCATTAAAACATCTCACAGTTGGTAGGGATAAATATTTGTCAGTAAATAAATTCTGTTGTATATAAATGTGCATGTTCATGAACAACAGAGACATTCTTCAAATATTGAGATGTATCTGCCTCTTTCCTAAGAGCACTAAATTCGCCATCAAGTTTTTCACTATGCAGTTTTAAAGATCAAATTTTCCCTGTCTTGCAAGATAGATACATATATACATGCACACATACTTTAGAACAAGAGATGGCAGCCACTGGCTACATAGCAAAAGAAACTGGCATTTATACATTTAATAACCTTCTGCGATACATCAAGCTATGTAGATTGCTTTGCAGTTTCACTGAAGTAACATGCTTAGCCATATTTTGCAGAATGAAGATGTAGTATCATCAGTTAGCACCAGAATGTAAAAACAAGACCTGGTTCTTACATCCTTTAAGGTCTGACAGGGGAGCTTTTATTCATCTATGAGTATAGGAGTTGGGTGTGTAAAGCACAAACACTACCCAACAGCTTGAGCAACTCAGCTGCCCTGCAGGTAAATAAAGCCTGGTCTGGAGGCTCCTGCCCTGAAGACAACATGGAAAAAAAATGTTTCCAACGTTATTTTTGTTCTTCTGAGCTGGGGAAAATATGTATCCTATGAAACAAATAATACATACGAACCAGATAACATGGCAAGGAAAGATCTAGAAAACAGATCACATATTTTAAAGTGAATGGAAAAGCCTTTTAATCTCTACTTTCCATTCCTCGACCTTTTCATTGGTTTTGCCTATGGCCTCCCTGCTTCTGCACCCACTCACAGGGCACCTGCTGCTTTCATGATTCCCTTCGCTTAAAAAGACGGCCAAGGGCGGGAGCTTCTTGTGCTCTCGATTTAGTGTCAATTTAACATTGAAACAATCTTAAAAGAAACTGAGGCTTTCCTGCAGAGAACTGCTGGAGAATTGGCAAAATGGCACAGGGAAGAATGGGAAATGGTTGCCTCCCCTTATCCCAAAGAGCCTCCCCCTGCGCCTGGAGCTTCATTAGAGAAGCCAGGTTAGACTTTCGAAATGGCTCCAGCTACTCACCTGCCTATCTCAGGGCAGAGTGCAGTTGAACATTTTGTACAACAGGGCAGGATGTGAGAAAGGAGTCCAGGCCTGCCCCACTCCGCGCTTCCTCCTCGCAGTCCTCCAGAAGCCAGAGACCACGGGCCCCAGACCTTGTCCCTCAGAGCTCAGACAAGCTTGGACACTGTTGATACCAAGCAGCTTGTAGTGATCAGGGGACCTGCAGAACCTGACAGAGCTAAGAACCCATCTCTGTGCACCAGGGAAGATCACAAATTTGATCACAATGTTGAGCCCAATTTGGGCAGTACAGTAATTTAGCCAAATCCTGTCTCAGCAATAAAAACTGTAAAGGCCCTATGTGAAAGAGAGAAGACAGAGAAGTGGAGAAGAGGGGGGGTGAAGAGAGGGCAGGGGAGGAGAGGGTGGGGGAGGGAGAGGCAGGGAGCCCATAGAGCGCTGGAGAGAACAGAGGGAAGGGGCAGGCCTGGGCGGGGCGGGGCGGGGCG
>PVLD010025155.1:0-24184 GCA_004027595.1 Dinomys branickii | reverse complement strand
GATTTTATATATTAAGTAAGCTAGAATTTTAAAACTATCTTCTAAAGGAATTACAAAGACAGCAGTGGTCTCTTCATGTCTTTACCTCCCCCTCTTCTAGCAAATATTAATCTACTTTCATTCCTATGGATTTACCTTTTATTGCCATTTCATATAAGTACAAGAATACAAAAGTTCCATCTTCCTTTTCCTCTTTCTCTTCCTCTTCCCTCTCCTCCTCCTCCTTGTTCTCCTCCTCCTCCTTCTTTTTCTGAGACAGGTTTGCCCTTGAACTCACAGAGATCCTCCTGCTTCAGCCTTCTGAATCTTGGGATGGCAGATGTATGCTGCTTTGCTCAACAGTCTACAAGTTCCTATCTTTTAGTGTGATGTCTTCTAGGTTCATTCTTTATAGCATATTTCACTACTTAATGTTTTTATGTCTGAACACTCTCCTGGCATATATAGATATTATATTACTTTTATACGTTATAATATGGGATGTTTCCATTATTTGTCAGTTGCTGTTACACAGTCTGTGCTATTTTACATTCATACAAGAAATATTTAATCGTCTCAATTTCTCCACTTCCTACACATTTCACTGTTAGCTTTTTTCGGCACAACTAAAAAACAGAACAAAGTTAAAAATGCCTTTACTGCAGGCACAGAGAAGACCACAGCAGAAAGGAGGGATGTGGACCTTCTGGGGGCCTGGCCAGGGGAGCAAAGGCTATGTACGGCCAGGGTTTAGGGGATGGTCTGTGTAACTCCACAGTGATTGGAGAGTGGATGGGAAGAGTGAAATAGGATATGGTAAAAAAGAAAGTAGGAAATTATAATATGACCAGATAGCAGAAAGGCAGAGCCTGCCACATGGCCTCCAGGTGGCCACACCACACTGGCTCGCCACCATGATGACTTAGCAGAATTTTTATTAAGGCAGAAAATCCATCGTTAAGATCAGTCATTCTTTATGACAGCTATGTTAGTGTTTCTAAATCGGTATCACACTGTAGTTTAACTTGCATTTTATAATGACTAATAATCCTGGGCATCACTTTCTGTGCCAATAAGTCATTTGTGCATTTTCTTTGGAGAAATGGCTAGGAAATATTTAGTCACTTAAAAGAATATATATAACTTTTTCATTATGCAAGTTTATTCTTTGGCACAAAGATGACCATTTATCCCAACACCTGTTCTTTAAAACACTGCTCTTGTCTGCTTGAATAATCTTAGAAAAACTGAATTATAGATATGAAGTTAATTCTGGACTCAGATCTTTACCATTGAGAATATATGTATTTATGCCAATATCAATGTTATGACTGCAGCTAGGATACAAATGAGAAAGAGTTCAGTCCAGCATGTTAACTCTACTTTTTCAAATTATCTACTCTGGTATCCTTGTATTTTCACATGTACTTTATTACCAGCTTGTCAACTTTTACAAATAATTCAAATGAGGATTTTGAATACACTTGACTCGAATCTTTAGATCATTTTAGCATATGTACACTTCTGATCAATATTAAGTACATAGGTACCTGTGCATGAAGTAGCTTTTAATTTATGTAGGTATCCTTATAATTTATTTCAAAGAATTTGTACTTCCATAGAACAATTGTCATGGCCTTTTATACTATTCATTTTTATTACTTGGAAATGAACTTTTTCCTAATTTTATTTCCAGAATATTTTTTGACAGTATATAGAAATGTGATCAATATTTCCATATTTATCTTGTGCACTGTAATGTTATTAAAATTTTTAATAGTTCTTATACTTTTTATTTCACGTTATAATGAGTTCCTGTATTTTAGTTTGTCACCTGAAAACATAAGTAAATGAGATGGAGTCATCATATTTTACTTTGTTAACTAATTGCCCTGACGAGAACCTTCACTAAAACATTGAGTAGAACTAATGAGTAGACATTCTCAGGCTTTGTTATTGAAATTAAAATATCCTGTCTTTCACTATCTTTAGTGATGTATCTTCACAGATCACTTTTATCAGGTTCAGAAGGTTACCCTGAATTCCTAGTCTATTGATCATTTTATCATTAAGTCGTTTTTATTTATGTAAAGTATTTTTCTGTGCTTACTTTTTATCTAGTATATTATCCTGACTGAAGTTTTTATGTTGAAGCACCCCTGATACTTAATATAAATTCTGCTTGTCATGTTACACAATCATTTTTATCTGACTTAGTATTTCATTCGTTAAACTTCTGTTTAGAGTTTTCACGTCTATATTTGTAAGAGATATTAGTTTGTAATGCACTTCTATTTTATCCTGATGTTGTGCTATGGCTAACATAGTATAATAAGTTAGAAAGTTTGCTTTCTTTTATACTTATTTTGAATTACTTGAGAAGAAATAACAAAAGTTATGTTAATATTTAGTATAAATTATATTTAAACCATTGTTCTTTTCCTTTTCTGTATGAGTAGTTTTTATTGCTAAATCAGTCTGTACTTGCTGTAGATCTACTATTTTTGTTCAAGTTTGGAATTTTATGTCTTTTTAGGAGTTTGTTTCATGTTAGAAATTTTAGCACCTAATTACTAATGTTTTCCTCCATTAATTTCTTACATTTCTCTATGATTAGAAATAATGTCCTATTTTTATTTTAAATTTTAGAAATTTGAAAGTTCTCTCATTTTTAAAGATCATTTAAACTTGTCAATTTTATTGGTATAATTAACTTTTGATCTTTAATTCTCTTTTGTGCTAATTCTTATTTTGTTAATTTATGGTCTAATTTTTATTATTTCATTCCATTAATTATTTTTAGTTTTAATTAGTTTTTTTAAATTTCATAAGATACATTTCTGAATGTAATTGAAGGTTTCCTTAAGTGTTCCTCAAAGGTTCATGTGTTGAGGGTTAGTCTCCAGCTCATGATAATATTGGAATATAGTGAAATGTTTAAGGAGTGGAATCTACTGCATTGAAGGCTGATTATGAAAGGAATGTCCTTGAAGGACCTTCAGATCTTGCCTTTCTCTTTGCTGCCCAAGCATCATGAGGAGAGCAACTTCCTCAGTCATATGCTCCCACTATCAGATGTTGCCTATCATTGTCCCAAATGCAATGAGAATAAATCCTCCCAAACAAACATTTCCTCTTTTCAAGGTGATTATCTCAGGTATTTCCTTACTGTGATGCAAAACTAACTAACAAAGCAAATTAGTGCCAGGTAGTGGGATCATTCATGACTGAGAAGGTGTAGATTTTGATTTGAATTGCTTTACAGGAGGAATTTGGTAAAATTTGAAGAAGTGGGCTAGGAAAAGCTTGGAATACTGTAAGTAGAGTTTAGTAGTAACTATAGTGAAATATGAGCTTGCAATTATGCTAATAGGAATTTTAATAATAAAGATTATGCTAATGATGTATGAGATGGAAATAAATACTTTATTGGTGATGAAACTAAAGGTCAGTGATGCTACACTGTGTCAAAAAATACTGACTGCATTCTGTCTATGCTCAGAGACACTGAGGAAGATTGAGTTTAAAGATGAAGTATTGTTTAGCAGTGGAGGAACTTTCAAGCTAGCACAGCACTCAGGCATTACTATGGACAGTATTCTCTTCTTCTATTCAAATTCAGTATGATAAAGAAGAACAGAACAGAAAAATTTGGAAAACTTGCAGTTCAGCCAGAAAAAGAACATGTTCAAAGATGCTGATCATAAGGGTGTTGTTGGCAGAGACATGACTTTTACAAAAAAGTCAAGAATTTTGCCCTGAGACAACAGAAAAGAAACCTGGATGAATTCTCAGAGATATGCAAGATATCACTAATCACAGGCAAAGAGTTATAAAAGTGTAAGATTTTATTTCAAAGAACTTGTTTAAGTTCAGTGCCCCATGATTCCCTGATAGCACAGGCCTACTTAGTAAAAATTAACCCACTATTCATTTCCCTGTGTTCAGTTGTCAAGTTTCTCAGAAGCCATTGCTTGATCAAACAGGCCCAGATAACTTCTTTTATCTTTGTCAGATCTTGGTTTCATGTATATTCTGCTTGTTCTCAAGGTGTGCAAAATATAGCAATTATTGGGTTGAAGATAGTTTCATTGAGATTTTGAAGGAAAACTTGGGTGAGACCATCTGTGGCAGGGTGTCCCTGCAAGCATCTCTCGACGTGTTAATATATGAAGCTGTGAGAGGAAAGTCTTTGTTGCCATTGAGTTCCCAGGACAGCAGAAATGGTAAGAACATGCTGCATCTGCTGAGGGAAGTTTTAGGCAGGAGCCATTTATACTGACCATATGACCTCAGTGAGCAAGCCTAGCGGTACAAGGCTGCTCTAGAATTTGTGAGCTTACCTAACATTACAGGGTGCCCTGCAATTTACATATAGATCCTTAGGATTTAATGTTTGCCTTACCGCACTTGGGTTTTACTGTTGCGCAACCCTTACTTGCCGTGCTTTTATAGTTCCCTTTTGGAACAGGATGTTGACCTGGTGCTCATAGTGCCATAGTATGGTGTAAGTATGTTACTTTTTTAGTTTTACATAAGCTGACAGCCTTTCATCTCAAAAGATACTTTAGACTTTTGGGCAATGATTAAACACATCAGAAACTGAGGATTCTTAGAAATAAACTAGATGTGTTTTACATTGTGAGAAGAACATGAAATTTCAGAGGTCAGAATGCTGTAGTGTGGATGTATATATACTGCAAAGGCCTATGTGCTATAAGCATGGTTCTTTATGTGGTGCCAATGGGAGATTATGGAACCATTAAGAGGTGGGACCTAATAGTGAATCTTAGCTCACTGGGGGGCCTATACTCAGAGGGGGTTTTAGAATACTTTTCTGTTTCTCTTTCTTTTCTTTCCAAACACCATAAGCATAGCAATTTTTTCACTTCCTGCTTCTATCAAGGCCTTCTCAAAGTCCAAAATATAATGTGTGAAGCATCCATGGTCTGTAACATACAAATCTGTGAGCCAAAATATAACTTCCTTTCTTATTGCCTTGTAACAGTGACAAAAAATATTTACAGATACTTTGTTTCTCCTATGATATTCTGTTGCATACCATAGATATCTTTCATACCAAATTATTTTCTATTTTTTGCTTTTTACAATTTATTTTAAAAATAAAAGAAGGGAAATATATTAACAAACAGACATTCATTTACAAAATAGCATAAGAACAATACAAACAATACAGAGTTACAGACAAAATGGTAGGAAATTAACAATGGTTGCTGTATTACATATTCTTAACTTCAAAGTGGTTTCTCAGGAAAACAGAGATATGCAATAGTGATCAAACATGTAATCACTAACTGCTCCTTTCAGTAAAGCAATAGAATATAGTAGTACAACTCTTAGCTATTCTGTATGTACATACATATATAGTTTCCTCTTCTTTCCCTTCTCTTTTCCCCACTCCAATTGCCCTTTATTTCTGAGCATTTTCCTATCATTTCACAATATCTATCACACCTCCTATTTTTTCTTCACAATTTCAGGTTCTTACACTAGTGAGACAATACATTGTTTACACATGTAGGTCTGATTTATTTCACTTGTGAGTATGGTCTCTAGTTGTGACCATTTACCTATAAAAGCCTCGTGTTTATGTTTCTTTATAGTTGAGTAATACTCCATTATATAAAAGTACCACAGATTTTTATCCAATCCTCAGTGGATGGACATTTGGGTTGCTTCCACAATTTTGAAATTGAAATTATGCCGCTATGAACATGAATGCACATATATCGCTGTGATCTGATGCTTTTAGATCTTCTGGGAAAATACCCAGAAGTGGAATAGCTGGGTTGAATGGGACCTCTAGAACTAGTTTGCTGAGGAATCTCCATATAGATCTCCACAGTAATTTCACCAATCTGCATTCCCACGAGCAGTGGAGAAGTGTTCTTATATCTCCACAGCCTCGCCAGAATTTGTTATTGATTGATTTCTTAATGATAGCCATTCTTACTGGTGTGAGATGAAATCTCAGAGTTGCTTTAATTTGCATTTCTCAAATAACTAATGGTGTTGAACATTTTTTCATGTATTTATTGCCATTTATATTTCTTTCTCTGAGAAGTGTGTGTTCATCTCAGCTGCCCATTTTAGGATTGGATCTTTGACTTTGGAGGGGCTGATGTTTTTTTAATTCTTCATATGATCTAGATAGAAGACCTTTGTCTGAGGGACAGTCAGCTAGGATTTTTTTCCCAATTTGTGGGTTTTCTTTTTACTCTACTGGTGATTTCTTTAGATGTGCAGAAACTTTTCTGTAGGATGAGATCGTAGTCATTGATTCTTTTGAAGTATTTCAAGGGCAGTTTGGTTTTTGTTCATGAACTCTCTGCCTACCCCTATGTCTTCAAGGTTTTTACCTACTTTTTCCCCAATAGATTTAGTGTTTCTGTTTTAATACTGAGGTCTGTGATCCATTTCGACTTGAGATTGGTGCATGGTGATAGACTTGGGTCTATTTTCAGTCTTTGGCAGGTGACAAACCAATTTTAACAGCATCAGTTATTAAAGAAGCTCCTGTTATTCCACTGTATTTGTTTGGCCCCTTTGTCAAATATTAGGTGGCTGAGTGTCTTTGTGGTTATGAGTAGTAGGAGTTCTATATGCCTCATTTCCCTGTATCTCAGTTTCTGTTTCCATGCTTGGGAAATTTTCTGCTATTATTTCTGCAAATATCCTTTTTATATCATTTCTGTCAACTCCTGCTATTTCACTGACTGCTATTAATCTGACATTATTTTTCTTTGCCTCATTTTGCAGTTGTTGAATTGATTTTTCTTGGATCCTTGTTGATTTTGAGAGATGCTTCCTTTTACAATAGGTATCTGCCATGCTGTCTTCAATATATGAAATTTTAGCCTCAGCTTTATTCAAGAAGTTTTGCAAGCTTTCAGTGGAAGTTTTGTTTTCCTGGAAATCTCTTTGAATCTGTTTCATGCATTGTAATTCATTCCTGTATTGCTCACATAATGTTTCCAGCCATTGCTTATGTTCATCTATTTTGTTTCCTCTTTCTTATATAGATGTGTGGAGCATTTCCTTCATATCATTTTTTGCCTGAGCATTTACATTTGATCTGATTTAATCTATGGCCTGATGGAGTTGTTTTCTTTACTTCCTCTGCAATCATTTCAGCAATTTCAGGTGTGTTTAACAAGTTCTCCCATGTTGGTTTCTCCTGGAATTTTTCTAGGTGGGATCGAGTTCTGAGGTTGTGTTTTAGTTCTTTGCCTTGTTATCTTTGATGCAGAAGGTAGAGCTCTCAGTCTCCCTCTTCTCTGGCGTTTCAGCAAAGTTCGCTAGTGGCATTAACTTTCCTGGTGGTCAGGGCTGCCCCTCAGTTTCTGCTGAGATGTGCTGCTTAGTCTGGGGTCTTCCGGTTGATGGTGAAGTGTACCTATTTCTCCCAGGTCTCAGACGCTAACTGTGATGTCAGTTGATGGCAGCCAGTCTGATCCACCGATCCCTCGCAGTTCAGGGCATGTGTATGACCCAGAATCCCTTTGCACTGGTGACGCAATCCCAGACCAGTGGATCTGTGATTCCAAGCCGTTCAGGATACAGGCCAAACCCAGACACTTCAGAGTCAAAAGTTTGTGGACCACCTGATTCTCTATCTCCAGTCATTTCAGGACGTGCGTAGGTTACAGACGAGTGCCGCACCAACAGCAATCACAGAGTGCCTGTGTGTGCGACCTCCAGGAGGTCCAGGTGCAAGTGAAGCCCAGACCAAACTGCGATGTCAGCAGCACATAAGGCTCCTGCTTCCCTACCTCACTCAGCACTGGGCACACATAAGTAGGGTCCACATGCGAACTCCAGTTGAGAGCAGGTTGCGGGTCTTCTAAGTAAAGATCTGTCTGCACCAGGCTCAGGAGGGCGGAGACTCAGACTCTAATGCCGGTAGCGTTGTGGGTTGCCTGCTTTGCACCCGGGAAGTAGATGAGAAATATCTGGTTCTCTGGGCAGCGCTCAGCTGGGAACCATGCTGTTAATGGGTTGCAGCTCACCTGATTCTGCTTCTCCAGTCAGTTCAGGCCGCGTACGGGAGCCAGGCATGGGCAGCACCAACAGCGATGACAGACTGCCTGTGTCTGCGACCTCCAGGAGATTAGGGCGTAAGTGAAGCTCAGACCCAAGCCGGGGTGTCAGTAGCTCTTGGAGCGCCTGCTCCCGTACCTCACTCAGTGCTCGGCACGACACAGAGGGCTCACAGTCATTCCACAGTGACAGCAGATCGCAGGCCTTCTGAGTCTCAAATTACTTTCTAATTTGGCTTCTTAAATTTACTACTTTCATTTTTATAAGTGCATGTTTGCAATATATAACAATTATATTCATCATGCAGACATGCTCCATTCATATAACACATTTTAATTTTCCCCTTTGATTCCTTCTTTGGCCTTTTGGTTATTTAGTAGTTTTAATTTTCAATTTCACACATTCATGAATTTCTTCATAATTTGTTTCTATTTTCTTCTATTAAATTTAGAAAATGCACTTCATATGAGTTAAATTCTTTTAAACTTATTGTGATATTTCTATCGCTTACCATATGAATGAATGTCCACCTAATGACATACACATTGGGAAAGCTTGAAAAATATGTCAAGGTTATGAAAATTTGACATTTGAACTATAGTTAGCAGATCAAAGTGCAGAATATGTAACCTGAAATTATGCCCGTCAATTTGCTGTTATATTTAGCAAAACTATCACTGTGTTCTATAAGATTAAATAGCTACAGTGTATCCTAATATAATAACATTTCTAAGACATAATTTAATTGGTAGTTAAAAATCAGGAATATCTGGGAGGGGAAAAATGTTGGAGGACTTCTCAGCTCCAGAAGAGTCTTGAGAATATGGAAAAGAATAGCCCAGAGAGAATGCAAAAGGAGTGCTGGGTACCTGGGAACCATGAGTAAACTTAAAGTGAAGAAGAAAATAGGATTTCTTGCTACAAAATAAATAGCTCATTGCTGTAGACCCAAGACCATGTGGATCAACTAGAGCAGCTGTGTCGCTGACCTGGGGGAGCAAGGAGACAGCAAAAGCAGCTTGGTCTTCACTAGGAGACTGAGACCTGACCTGGACCAGGAGAGACTTGCAGAGCTGGAGGTAGCAATGAGAAAACAAAACCGTATTTTCCTGAGTGCTCCCCCTGTCAAAAGTTGGTGAATTAACTAGAGTGGCTTGTGAAACACAATCACACAGTGAATTAGCAGCATGCAGGTGGGATTGCCATTTTATCTTAAAGGGCTCAGGGCTCAAACTCCAGCAGAAGAATAGCTCAAGGGTTGTTTCACTGCCAATGCTCAGGGAGGAAAAATGGAAGGTCTCTCCAGTCATAGTAGACAGTTGGAATTTGGACAGCAGACTGTGGGAAACTCTGCTGAGAAGGTAGGAGCTAAGACCACCCAAATTCAATTCTGGTAGCTCCCAAAAGCCATTCTCGTACTGCAGACTTGGCAGTACACATTCCAGCTCTGTCTAGGGAACTAAAAGAACTGAGGACACCAGAGGATTTTTTCTTTTCCTTTTCTGGGGGGAGATTGTTTAGGTTTTGATTTTATTGTTTGTTTTTTTGTTTGTTTGTTTGTTTGTTTTTAGGCACCACAGGCACAGCAGCTTCATCTATTGGCTGCTTCAATAAAAGCCTTATTAACCAAAATGTAATGTGCGAAGCATCCATGGTCTGTAACATTCAAAACTATGAGCCAAAATATAACTTTCTTTCTTATAGTTGACTGCTTTGTCACACTGACAGAAAATATTTACAGTTATGCTATCCGCTTCTCATAAGATATGTTATTGTTCTGTTTCTCCCTTTCCTCAGTGCTCTTTCTTCATTTTCTCATATTTATGAATGAAAATTGTTTCTAACTCTTCTGGTTTGCCTCGATATTGTTTCTTTCTTCTTTCTTTCTTTCTTCTTTCTTTCTTTCCTTCCTTCCTTCCTTCCTTCCTTCCTTCTTTCTTTCTTTCTTTCTATCTTTCTTTCTTTCTTTCTTTCTTTCTTTCTTTCTCCTCTTTCCTGCATTTTTTCCAGTTTCCAAAGTCTTCATGCTCATTCTTTGTCTTTCAGCCTTGCTTCAACTTTATACTTCTTTAGGTATTGCTCTCTTGTGTAACATATTTCTGCTAAATTCCCCTTCCCCACAGGATACTATCACTCTACCAAGTGGAAACTTACTGCATAAAAGTTTCTGGCTTAAGTTAAATATTGTTATAGAACTATAAATCTTGCTTCCATGGTTAGAGACACCAAATTAGCAGTTATCACGGATTGTCGGTTTCTAGGCTGTGCTTGATGATATTGTTATTGCTAATTGTACTACTTTAAACAGGATGCTATGGTTGAAATCAATTGTTCACCTGTGTATGACAGCAGCATAATAATCTGAGGTCATTATCATTCCCGTAGTCCAGTACAAGAAAACTGGGTTCTAAGAAATTTCTCATCCACAATAATATAAATCGGTATGATCTTAGGACAGACCCAAAGAACAACAGCCAGATAAACCCACAAGACATCTCAGAGGAATAGACATTACCTAGGAAAGCCATGATACCAGTGGTAAAGCTACATAAGATAAGAAAAGTACAAAATAAAGTACAGAAAACAAACTGAAATAGAAAATAACAAAATGCAAAAGAAAAATGCAATCCCAGACTTTCAACCAAGTCAGTACAAATTGAGGGGACAGTGAAGCAGAGGAAATCAGAAGCCATTCACTTGATATTTGTAGACTGAGAGCAGATATATATATATATATTAAATCAGATGCATTCGATACAAAGTTAACACCCAAAAATCAACAACATTCCTATGCAGAAACAACGAACAGACTGAGAGAGAAATTGAGGAAACCTTATCTTTCACAATAAAATCCAAGAAATTGAAAAATTTATGAATCAATCTAACAAAATAAGTTAAAGATCTATTCAATGATAACTACAGTACTCTGAAACAAGAAATTGAAGAGGATTTCAAGAAATTATACAGACCAGAATATCAGTGGAACAGATTGAAAGACACAGAAAAATTCACGAACACACTCAGCCATGTAATGTTTGATGAAGGGACCAAACAAACTCTCAGGAGGAATGATAGCCTCTTTAATAAATGGTGCTGAGGAAACTGGTTTGCCACCTGCCAAAGACTGATAATAGACCCAAGTCTATCACCATGCACCAAAGTCAAGTCAAAATGAATCATAGATCTCAAAATTAAAACAGAAATACTAAACCTGTTGGAAGAGAAATTAGGAAAAAACCTTAAAGACATAGGGAGAGCAGAGAGTTCATGAACAAAAACCAAATGCCCTTGAAATACTTCAAAGAATCAAAAATGGGGATCTCATCCTACTGAAAAATTTCTGCACATGTAAGGAACTCACCAGCATGGCTAAAAGAAAACCCAAAAATTGGGGAAAAATTTTAGTTGACTTTCCCTCAGACAAAGGTCTTCCATCTAGAACATACAAAGAATTAAAAAACATCAGCCCCTTCAAATTGAAAAACCCAATCCAGAAATGGGCAGCTGAGATGAATACACACTTCTCAGAGAAGGAAATACAAATTGCAAATAAATACATGAAAAAATGTTCAACATCATTCGTCATTCAAGAAATGCAAATTAAAACTACACTGGGATTTCACCTCACACCAGTAAGAATGGCTATCATTAAGAAATCAACCAGTAACAAATGCTGGCGAGGCTGTGGAGAAATAAGAACTCTTCTTCAGTGCAGTTGGTAATGCAGATTGGTGAAACTGCTATGGAAATCTATATGGAGATTCCTCAGCAAACTAGGTCTAGATGTCCCATTCAACCCAGCTATTCCACTTCTGGGTATTTTCCCAGAAGATCTAAAAGCATCGGATCACAGCGATATATGTGCATTCATGTTCATAGCAGCATAATTTTAATTTCAAAATTGTGGAAGCAACCCAAATGTTCATCCACTGAGGATTGGATAAAAATCTGTGGTACTTCTATATAATGGATTATTATTCAGCTATAAAGAAACATAAACTCGAGGCTTTTATGGGTAAATGGTCACAACTAGATACCATACTCACAAGTGAAATAAATCAGACCTGCATGTGTAAACAATGTATTGTCTCACTAGTGTAAGAACCTGAAATTGTGAATAAAAACTAGGAGGTATGTTAGACATTGTAAAACGAAAGGAACATGATCAAAAGTAATGGGTAACTGGGGTGTGGGAAATGAAAAAGGAAAGAAGGGGAAATTACATATGTGTGTATATATAGGATAGCTAATGGTCATTCTTCTCTTTCCTATTGCTTTATAGAAAGGAAAAGTTAATGGTATTTGTTTGATCATTATTTCATGTCTCTATTTGTTTTCATAAGAAACCACTTTGAAGATATCACTATGTATTACAACAACCTTTGTTAATTTCCTACCACTTTGTCTGTAGCTCTATTGTTTGTATTGTTCTTATGCTAGTTTATAAATGGATGTCTGTTTGTTAATAAGTTTTCTTTATTTTTAAAATTAAAAAAAGATATTGTATTGCACTCATGGAAGTTCAAATATATATATATATATATATATATATATATATAATCAGTTTCTAGCAGCTCTGCGTCTCTGGTAAATCCCTGAACTTTAGGGTTTTGTTCTGAAGGTCATAGTATTACAAATGGAAGAGAGGCATGAGTAGATATTGTGCAATATTTTTATAGTGCATATCACAGAAGTCTAGGGAATGATACATGTAAGAATGACAAAAATGTACAAAAATATTTGATTGGTTTTACAAGAGGTTAAAGTATACTGATGAGAGCCAAAGATGTTCTGAAGTAAAGAATATCAGGACCCTGGGGGGAATATCTTGCACATTCAAAGAGCAACAGAATACTGCCAGAGGTAACTCAGAGGTTTTCAAATCAGAGTGCTTGGATTCAAATGCTACCTCCAACTCTAACTGGGTGTGCTACCTCAGGTATATTGTTTATCATTTCTGAGCTTCAGTTTCCTCACTTTAAATATGGAAATAAAAAAGAAGCTCTCCATTGGATATTTGAGAATACTATATTAATTACATAATGCACATGATATAGTAAAACGTTCAGAAATTCCAGCTAAAAATTATAACAATGATGATAATTACAGTAACCATAAAAATATATGTATATTATTATTTTATCTTGAGCCCCCATGAGTAGCAAGGATGTGTGTGTGAGGAGGGCTTCTAAGAAATATTAAAATTGTATTCAATATATGTCCTAATTATTTTATGTATACTTATTGTCTATCATAGTGCATTGCAAAGGAAGTCCATATTATTATGCTTGTTTCTCATTTGTAAGAATTTTTTGGTGTATGTCTTTTACTCTCAGTAAGTACTGTAAAGATTGTATGGATCCATTGGGTTCTTGCTGTACCCCAGGAAGGAATGGCTGCAAGAATGAGGAAAAAGTAGACAAGAGATGAAAAGTTGGGATCAGGTGCAGGTTCTCTCTCTCCTGTGTGGAGAAAGGGAACTATCCAAGAACATTAGAGCGTTTTCTTTACCTTCAAGTTGTTGGTTAATTTCCATCTCACTGCCCAGCAATCAGTTAAGCTACAACGACTTGTTAACATGCTTTGAAAAGTACCATGTTCTCGGGCTATGTCCTGCATGTGAAATTACACTGCAGTTTCATTTGCTCCCAACAAAAGATAATGATACACAGTGAATAACTATTGAATTCTATTATTTATGAAGATTTGTTTTTATAAAATAAAAAACAAAAAAGAAGACAATTTCAATAGGTAAAAAGGAATTAGAATATAAATTATTTTAATTCATTAATTTAGGCTATATTATTACAGAAGATGGAGTACAGTTTGTGTTAGTCAGCTTTGTGCCTCTGACAAAATATCTGACAAATGTAAAGATACCCCTACAAACACAGCTCAGCTAGTAGGATAGAGGACTGTAGACCTGAAAAGCACCTTTTGTGCAATATTCTCAGCAGCTGTATTTACATTTGGCAAGAACTGGAAACAGTGAAGATGTTGAGCCACATTAGGGCTAAATACTCTGTGATGTATTTGTATAATGGAATTTACCCATTACTGATACACCTAAGAAACAGATAAATTTCAAAATACTGTACTGAATAAAACAAGCCATATGAGAAAGAGCGCACGCTGTATAATTCCATTTCTACGTTCCTAGGTGTATTTCTTTGCTCCTTTTACAGATATAGCTCCAAGCTGCTGCACAGAGGAGAATCTGTCTGAGAGCCTTGACTGGAAACAGCACCTAGTTATGATAATCACTATCATTACTAAGTGCTTAACGGCCTACCACTACCCTCATTTTTAGTGCAATTCCTGTTTATGGATAAGACAACTGAACCTCAGGCAAAATATGGAAGTTGTCCATAGCTAAACAAAAAGTGCTCTAGCTGTGTCTAGCTCTATATAGAGCCTGTTTTCTTTCCAGATGGGCACATGATGTCTCACCCCAAGGGTGCTTCTGTAAAGAGGAAAGGGTTGGAAGCAGAATGTTAGAGAAGTAAACTGTTGTCTTTCATATCATTTTGGGGTAGAGACGACCTTTTTTTGCCTTCTAACCACTGATCTACACCTTTGATTCTTTTCATTTTGAGATACAGTCTCACTAAACTGCCTTGCTTGGCATTGATACTGTAAATCTCTTTCCTCAGGTCCCCAAGTAGCTGAAATTATAGACAGGTGGCCCAGCACACCTGGCTTGTAACAGGATTTTGAAGACAGCCCTGCAGAGCCTATAGTGAACTTCCTAGTAGACAAAGTTACTATGAGTGACACAGATGCAAAGTGCTTTACAGATTATTTTTATGATGGAATCATATAAGCAAAAAGGCTATGACAGTGAAATGCAGAAAGAGACTACAGATAGGGTTGTAGAGAATGAAGACCCTGATTCAGATAAAAACAAAAACAATAATGTGAATAAATATTTGACTAATCGACATGCTACAAAGTGGTCATATTCAAACTATGCCAGAAAATGTTATTATGTTCTTGCCATGGGTGAAATCTGTTGGGCAGAATTCCAACAGTATAATTCAGTGTTGTAAATTGTTTTCAATGGATAAGTGGGACTAAGGTTGATAAGAAAACAATTACAACAAAGAATGATATGTACGTTCCCAAAGAACTCCACAAAAGAATTTTGGAGCAAAACAGTGAACAGATACATAAAAAATCACAAGAACATCCAAACACAATACCGAGACCAGCAAGATGTCAAGTATGTTATACAAAAAAGACAGCAAGATAAAACATATGTGCTATCACTATGTATGGAACATGTTTTCACATGTGAAGACTGCCTTGGGAGTCATATTTGAAGTAAAGATTATTTTAGTCTAAGAGTTTTGTTTTTATTTTCATCTTAGTTTATATAGGATATTATTTATGCAGTTGTTAGATTCTGAAAATAGAACATTGATGTTGAAAATGATGCTTACTAAAAACATTAAATAAATAGTAACAATTTAATCGTTGATTTTATTGATATTTATTTGACTGGTGGTGAAGAGGGTTTACAAAGTCCTTTTTTTCTCTTTGGGTAGCTTGAGATATCATGAATGAAATCTCAAAGAGGCCATGCAAAGAAGTCATAGGAAATCCAAGAAGAAAGTCCAATCATTGAAGAGATGGCTCTCACCTGAGACAGACAGACAGAGACAGAGAGAGGCAGAGACAGAGAGGCAAAGAGAAAGAGAGAGAGCTTCAGTTATTTCAGCACCCCAGCTGACCTAGGTTTCCAGTGAGACATAGAAGGCATCAGGTATGTGAGTGGTCTTTTTAAATGCTCCAATCCAGTTGAACCCTTAGATAAAACCCCTGGCCAACACACCATGGTATTCAAGAGTTATTTAGCTTGCTGGTGAGCAAAGTAAAAAGAAAACCCACAAATTGGGAAAAAATCCTAGCTGGCTGTCCCTCAGACAAAGGTCTTCTATCTAGAACATACAAAGAATTAAAAAACATGTACCTGTCCAAATTCAAAGACCCAATCCAGAAATGGGCATCTGAGATGAATACACACTTCTCAGAAAAAGAAATACAAATGGCAAATAAATATATGAGAAAATGTTCCACATCCTTAGTCATTCGAGAAATGCAAATTAAAAACAACATTGAGATTTCATCTCACCCCAGTAAGACCGGCCAATATGAAAAAATCATCCAATAACAAATGCTGGCGAGGCTGTGGAGAAATAGGGACTCTACTACACTGCTGGTGGGATTGCAGACTAGTGCAACCACTGTGGAGAGCAGTTTGGAGATTTCTCAGCAAACTAGGTCTAGAGGTTCCATTCCAACCAGCTATTCCTCTTCTGGGTATTTTCCCAGAAGATCTGAAAACATCATATCACTCTGATATATGTGCACCCATGTTTATAGCAGCACAATTTGTAATAGCTAAATTGTGGAAGCAACCCAAATGTCCATCCACAGAGGACTGGATTAAAAAACGGTGGCATTTTTATATAATGGAATATTACTCAGCTATAAAGAGGGACAGATTTGGGGCCTTTGTAGGCAAATGGTCACAATTAGACACCCTACTCATAAGTGAAATAAATCAGAGGTACATGCGCAAGCAACATATTGTGTCACTGGTGTAAGAACCTGAGGGTGGGAATATAAACTAAGAGACATGAAGGAAATCTGTTCAAAAGTAAAGAACAGATGGGATGAGGGAAAGGAGGAAAGAAAGAGGCAAAAATGTATGTATGTATGTATGTATGTATGTATGTATATACACATGTGCAGGATGGCTAACATGGTTCTACTATTGTCTTATGTCACTTAATGGTAAGGAATAGTTGATGTCTGGTTGTTTGATCAATCTTGTATGTCTATATGTGTTCTCCTGAGCATACACTTTGAAGATATCAATATGCAATGCAACAACTATTGTTGGTTTTCTGTTGCTTTGTCTATAATTCAATTCTGATTATACTGTTATTGTGCTACTTTGTGTCTCTTTGTTAATGCTTTCCATTTTTTTCTCCTGTTGTTGTTGATGTAGTTCTTTTTCTTTCACACTGTAAAAAGAAAAATTATATAAAAAAACAAAAAAGGAAGGAAGGGATAATTATCTATGTATGTAAGTAAGTATGTATGTATATGCAGCATATCTAACTTAGTTGTACTACTGACTTAGGTCACTTTATTGTAAGGAAGAGTTGATGATTACTTGTTTGATCGATTTTGCATGTCTATATCTGTTTCCCTGAATATACACTTCGAAGTTGTCAATATGTAATGCAACAACCATTGTTGATTCCATGTCACCTTGTCTGTAACTCAGTTTTGATTGTACTATTCTTATGCTACTTTGTGTCTGTTAATATGTTTTTGTTCTTTTACTTTAAAAAAAAAAAGAAATATATCTTGTTAGTAAGTGACCAAAAATTCTTGACTATGACTGTTATCTCATAGTCAAGTGACTATTTTTTAGTTTTCAAAAGCTGAGACACTTCTACAAAGAGGTTAGCTTTTTCGGCTGTTAAACATTACTGGTAGTACGTGTTTGCAGTCCATAATCCTGGGTGTGGAGTTCATACATGAACATCACAGATTTTACTTCCTGTTTTCATCTCCTTTCTCCTTCCTCCATTTCTTGATCCCCTTCCTATTTGAGAAGAATCTTTCTCCCCACTTCCTGTTATCCATCATTTATTTTGCTCTTTATTTACATTTTGGTTTTCTCATATTAGAGAAACCATGCAATATATAAGTTTATGTGTCTGATTTATTTCACATAACATTATGGTCTGAAGGTGAGTTGGCTTTTTAAAATGTCAGGTCTGGTGGCCCGCATGTGTAGTTACAGTGCTTGGGAGGGTTGGTCTGAGTTCGAGGCCAGCCGGGGCGACACAGTGAGTTCACGGCCAGACTTAGCTACATGGCAAGACATTGTCTTAAAAACAAAAATAAAAATAAAATAAAATGATGGGTTTTATTTCCATAATAAATCTGAGGATCCAACCCAGACCACTTGGAGTGTACCTAGCAAAAAACAAGCATTTAGAGTCTTATTGGCCTGTAAGCCAAAAAGAAAAGGCGGGGATCTTGTAACCTCTAGCCTTACATCCGACTCGACTCCTCTAGCCTTACATCCTGCTTAGCAAGAGTGGCTTGGGTTACCAAAACAAGATGCAGGGCAAGGGTCTCTACCGAGGCTGCACTGGCCAGTGTTCACTCGCAGGTCCAACAGGCTGCCAGGGGACGGTTTTCATGATTCAAGCTTCCCCCCTTTTCCTCTTTAAATCACCAGCATGTCAATTATTTTCATCTCCAGAGTAAGCAAACAAAATCTAAACCAACATTTAAGACTTCCCCAGCCATCAACCAATAATCATTTGAGTGGGTGAGTTCACCTTCTCCATACATTGCATCTACCAGAGACGTTTGTTAAGTTATCATACAATTTTTAAATAATGCCCTTCCTCCTTTGGAGCCTGTATATTTGTCCCTGGTATATGTAAATTACATATAAGAATATGTGACAATTTTTTGTGTTGCAGTAACTACCATGTATTTCTAGAACAGTCTGGACTTGACAATGAGGGCCATAGTGCATCACTGGTCAAGAAGTAGCTGTGAGCAGCCCTGTGAAATTCTAGGCCAACAAGGGCGAGAAGATGGCACTGTTCAGTGATTGGTTTGCTCTGTGAGGAATAGTTCGGAAGTGAAAAAGTTTCATGTAAGTTAGAAGAACTGTGAGACAGGGACAACGAGGAGGAAGGGAAAAAGAAAAAACGGTACAGTTAAACCACCGTAGTGCCTGGCATGATGAAAGTAGCGTTAGATTCTAGAAAAATTTACCTTTCCTCCAGGTTTTCTAATTTTACCTGGGTGGCTCCATCTACTGACGTGGCCTGCTTTGTTCTCCTGGAAGCTATGTCTCTAAAGGTAGGTAAATAATTTATTTGTCCCCATTAATACCTGTGTTTGTTGTCATTCAGGTGGAAAACAAGCCAACGAACTGGGTAAAGTACATGCTTTTGAACTTGCAGTAATATTAGTAGTTATTTCTGTATATGAAATTCTGTTCAAAATCAAACATTTTGTGTTTGGGGGGGTACAGATTGAATCCAGGGTGCTCTACCACTGAACTACATCCTCAGCCTTTTTGGTTTTTATTTTGAAACAGGGTGTCAAATTTGCCATCCTTCTGCCTTAGCCCCCTGAGGGGATAGCATTAGTGTGTACCCATGTGTCTGGCAAAATCTAACATTCTTATTTTTTGTTTGTTTTTTTTACTTTTGGGACATCGTGCCTGGCTAAAATCAAACATTATTGATGCTTGTAAATGATTTTGTGAATCATATCTAAATTTTCAATAACAGTAACTTGGGAGAACACAAAGAAGCAGAGAAGGCACAGATGTTTTTTAAAAGGAGAAAAAAATCACTAGGGAAGAGGTTATCATCAGCTTCCACTTGTACAGTAAGAAAAATAATTTTGTTTCTCGGCCCCTTCACATTGCTACAAATATCCTGGTTTCATTACAAATGGCCAAATATTAAATGGACTCAAACTTCTAAACAGCAAAATCTAGGTGAAAAAAACTACTATTTTTATAGTTAATTATATTTGCCTTAACATGTCACAGTGCCTTCAACTTATTACATCTATACTAGATCTACCACTGTAAAATCAGCACACTGTGATAACTGATGTTAGAATGAGGGCTTTCGTGATTTTAAGGCATATTAACATATGTCTGATTAACCTCCTTTTAGAGGACTCTAAAATGCTTTAAAAACACATTGAAGGGAAAGAGTTAAAAGTTTGAATTGTGGAATTTAAATGGATGATCCTCAAGTATATGGAAAACCTAACACTCTAAAAGTACCAAAGATTTTATGGTGGAAAGTTTAAATGTCCAGTTTGCTTTGAGGTGGCTCTCTGCAGTCTCATAAGAAAAGACCGAAAGTTCACGCACTGTCCAACAGTTGGAGGACATCTGCTTTGCAGACAGCAAACCCACCGGGTCATTTCTAGGAAAGACTCTCCAGAAGGTTTCCATTCCTGTCTTAAATTTGTGATCACAGAGAATGAAGCTGTCGGAAACCATCTCAGATAGAGAAAAGTAAAAGAGGCAGGGACATTTGGGCCACAGAGGAGAAAGTACTAAGGAACGCAGTAAATCACTTTTGGTTCAGCACCCGAATAATTATGTCAAAAAGGGATTACCATTACTCTCTCGATACAGAGAGAAACCTGACGAAGTATAAGAAGGTAGATTTTAGGTCAGTAAAAGGAAGAGCTACACATAATTAAAAGTGCAATGATCTTGTTGATAAAGTAACATGGAAATACCCATCCAGAGGATGGGACTGGCCCTCTGGAATATTGTAGAAAAAATTTCTGCTTTGGGAGATCTTGCATTCAATAAATTAATTAAAGACAGTGATAGAAATGGAGTACTGTACTACATAGGAAAATACGGCAATAACAATGGCAATTTTGTATTATCTGAGAAAGTGAAGCACTAATTGGTTATTACAATGCCACAAATACTTACATTTATAACTCATCCATAATTCAGTTTGCAGTTTTGGCAAAAGTAGCAATCTGATTTATTTCTATGACATATCTTTCAAAAGTCATTCATATGCACAATGAAAAACACTCCATTGCTAAAGAATTCTAATAAGGATAATTACTTAATAATGCTAATATTTCAAATAAGACCAACATGGCCTCATACATTTTAATTAGTAGCTACCAGTGAGATATCAGCACCCTGACCACTATGTTTATAAAGCCCCAAACCTGTTAAACCACCAGCCAGACTGGTCCTCCGCTGCACAGTTCCCTTTGTAGTTGTCATTATCTCTGTCCCTTGTGCTAAACTTCATCCTTTGATGACTGGCCCACCACTGCATCTCTGGATGAAAATTCCCTGCAAGGCAGTCTCCAGCAGTTCCCGAGTATTCTCCTATATTCAACACATATGAACTCTAAAGGAGAAGGGGTAAGTTTCACTATTAGTGGTTACCATTTTTAAAGCATGTTTATTTAGTAAATCAAACAATAGACTCTATTGTATATTTTTATCTCTAATGACTCAGTATTACATGGTACGTTTTAAGTATTAATTCATAGTGTTACCTATTTGGAAATTTCTTTACCTTTTCATCTCCAACTTTGAAACTTTTATATTGTGCATAACGGCTATTCTTTTCAAAATCCTCAAGGTCAATTTTTAAAGTGTACTCTCCTGAAAAAAACAAGATTGTGGTTTTTTAAAATGTATGATATGATATGTGACATGAGGTTTACCAATAATTCATAGCTCTATTTTACATTTACCACTTCCTTCTGTCAAGAATTAGTCTTAGTTTTTTGTTTTGTTTTGGGTTTTTTTGTTTTGTTTTTGTTTTTAGAGACAAGGTCTTGCTATGTAGCCCAGGCTGGCTTCAAACTTGCAGCAATACTCCTGTCTCAGCCTCTGAGTGCTGAGATTGCAGGCCTGCAGCACCATGCCTGGATAAGAAACAATCTTTGAGGAATAAACACTTAAAACATGAATCCTTTATTGTTTGTTTTACTTGAAAAATGTGAAAGACACACTAGGAAAGGTAGACATTTTCTGCTATGTCTGTCGTAGATTAAAAACTAGCACAGTTCAGTCAGGAATGAGCGACGGAACATGTCAGTGTGTCATTTGAAGAGCACAAAGTCTTGTGGGCTGGAGATTTAGCTCTGTGGCATAAGCACTTGCCTGGTAAGCACAAGGTCCTGAGTTTGATCCGCAGTACCCGCCCCCCCCAAAAGAGTATGAAGTCTCATGATGGAAGGGTAGAAGTTTTTAAGATGTAACAGTTAATCTGTTTTCTTAATTTCAATAAGAATCTTGATCCTAAAAATAAATAATTACTATTAATAAAATTTTATTATCTCTCTTAGCCAGGTTACTCATAGCCATTATTGTGGACATATGTATGATCTTGTTTATGTTTATGGGTAATATAAAAGGTCAGCCAGCAAACACTTTGAGGCCCATTTGAAGAAGGAATATGAATCCTGAGGGTTATATGGAAACTTCCTTTGATATTGGCTCATTCAAGAGAACGGTAGCATCAAAGTCTGTGGAGTGGACTCCAGTGGAAGGGAATATCAGAGATAGTAGAGGACCATCCTTAAGAATTCTGGATTCCCAACATTCATGATGCACAAATGGTCATAATTATTGGAAAATACACTAATATCAAAGACTTTGAGTCAAAAGGTATTTTTGAAGAGTTAGTATCTGAATGTAAAAGCATTTTAAAAATAAACAATTGATTAGGTATGCATTATTTATATATGCTAAAAAATAAATTTGACACAAAAAGTCCTGAAATATGAAATAAAAGAGGTACTTTGATGTCCATAAAATTTTAGATGATAAAAAGGCACTATCTGAAAAGAAAGAGATTGAAATAGTTGCTATTTCAAGGAATCCTGTTTCCTAGTGTCCCATTGTTTGTGAATAATAAAAACCATTCTTTCTTGAACAGCAAAACTATTGTCAAAAGCAGAGAAAGTTAGAAATCAAACCAACTACTCATTCATACGTGTTCTATCCTATTTTGATAAACAAGATAATGACCTGTAAGGCCATGTGGTTTAGAATCTCAGACCCCTTAGAGCTCTAAGTGGGAACAGGGAGACTCCGAAGAAAGATCCCAGGCTACGGCTGGCTTCTCTCTCTTCCTATCCTGATTGCCACCATGCACTGTAAGGGCCTTGACACAGTTGTGACACTGCAGCTGGACTTGTAGCTCTCTCCACACCCACGATAAAAAATGTGGTTTAGCCTCTCCTCTGGCTCAGCTCAGGAGTTTTCACACCAGCAGCACAGGAGGATAGACCAAAGAGGCCTGAGTGTGTCCTGAGAACAAGTGCAAGGTTGCTGGGGCGAGGGAGTCATTTTCGACTGTGGAGCAATTTTAAGAAGGGGTGAAGGTGGAGAACCTTTCTGAAGGCAGTGAAGGTCAGGTAAGCCAGGACTGAGAAGTGTGCGGGAACCGTGCACAAGGCTAAGTCAGCTGTCCCAAAATATACTTTGTGTTACAGGGGAGACAGAAAGTCAGTTTCAATTTTTAAGACAATTACCTAAATATCTCTTTGGTCATTAAATTAACGAACTTGCAATTACAGATCATTTATAAATTAATTTTATGGCAAGCAGGCAAAATTTACTTAATGTGGATGGAACTATTTTCAGAGGCAATTTCTCTGGTCTTAAGTAACTCATTGTTAAGAATGCAGGGAGGAAGGTATTATCTTCTATTCAGGATGAAATGATACGCGGTTGTGAGGCCTCGAACTGAGAAACAAATTTTCAGTACCATCACAGTAGCCAGCCTGGACACCAAATCAAACCATGAAAGGAAGACCTGGACGTAGCTCAGTGACAGAGCGTGTGCTTAGCACGCACAAGGCCCTCTATCCCCAGCACCAAACGCAGGTGGGAGGGAGGCAGGCTTGTTTGCAAAGCCCATCTAGGCAAAACTGCACATGGCAATAATTTGGAAAATAAGCTTGAATTTCATATATTTAAGAGGCTCTAAGTGTTACTGCATGGGGTTTTTATCACTGATTTTTTCAGCACCAGATAAATTTAATGTGTAAAAAAAAGGTGGCATGGTAAATGTTATGTATCTGGAAAAACAAACCCACTTAAATTAAGACAAGAAATGTGTTGAAGGAAAAGAAACCTTATATAAAATTAGCAATGATCACAAGAAAAACAAAGATAAGTATTAGGCTTCCAAAAATGTTCATCCTCTGAAGCGAAACCAGTATCCTCATGTCTCAAAGATCTTTAGGATTACAACCTTACTGACTACTATAACTACAGAAAGATCAAAAACTTTCCTGAGCTCAGATGGAACAAAGAAATTGTATTTAATACATAGCCAACACAATTTAACGTGTTTTCTTGGGCAATATAATTACCTTTTATGAAACACTTCATATCGAACCTCAGTGGGGTCGAGTATAATCTCAGACTGCAACTAAAGAAGGCGATGGATAGCAAGGAAACATGGAAAACGGGAGCTTGGAAAACCTATTATCAATATTTTATGCAAATACCAAATTCTAGTTGGAAATACACGTGTGAAAAGTATGTTAATGCATATATACACGTACC